>NW_022045864.1:816040-894629 GCF_001654015.2 Drosophila navojoa
ACACACACACACACACACACACACACACACACACACACACACACACACACACACACAATGCACATACACACAGATATACATATATGTAGAAGCTGCGATTGCATTGCATATGCAACATGTTCAGCTACAGCCAACGGCCACGCCCCTTACCACAAGCCAATCCCCAATTACCGCCCCTCGGCGGCCCACTCAGCGCGTTCGTTCTCCTTAGCGCTTGTCGCTGCTATTGAGATAAGAAAATTTATTGGCTGCGCATGTTCTTTGTGACAGATTTCGATTTATGTGCCTTTTATATGTTTGGCATGAGCATTTTTTATTTAAATTTCCTTTTGTCTCTTGCAGCAGTAGCAGCGGCAGCAGCGACGACATTTCTGTTCCTGCTTTAAGTGGACATCCTTTAAATGTAGCGCATAATGAGAGAACACTGTAGCCGAAGCTCTCTTTAGCCATTATTAATGAGCAGCAATTGAAAAAGCCAGCCAATTTCAAGGCACAACTGAAATTGTTGAGCTACCGAAAATTATATTTTTATACATATTTATCTTAAATATTTTAGTATTTAAAATTATGCAGAATGGGAATTTAACATATATTTAATATTTATATGCTCAAATTAAATGTTTTAGAATTTTAAATCATTTTTATATATATTATATATATTACATATGCCTAGACAATCACTTATCTACTTATTTCATTTCAATTATTATTTCATATGAATTTTTGTTATAATTTCAAGAAATGGTGGCAAATGTTTTTATTAATTTCTATATATTTTTAAATTATTAGTATTTTATTATTTACCCATTTTTTTTTTCTTAAATCATGTTAATATATTCAAATTAAATGGTTAAAACAAAAACATTGATGCATTTTAAAACTATTAAATTGAATTAATTTTACTTAACAGAGAATACAATAAGGAAATATATTATGGAAAAATAAAATGCATCAGGCAAAAAAATTTCAATTAATTGCGGATATCGTCAGAAATTACAGCAAGTACGTTGCAAATTCTTGAAGTGTACTTTATGTATATATGACGAGGCGATAGCCTTGTGGCGGATAAGCGCAAAAGGGACCTGCAAACGAGGAAGACGGAGAGGAAAATCGAAAGAGCTGGGCTTGTGGTTCAAGCTCATTTGGCAGCTGCTCTTTTCAGTCCATGTGCTCCTCAATTTGCACTCTGTCGGGAAGCAACAGTAAGAGGGATGCAGGAGTGGCCCAAGGAGCAGGGCTACCAACCGAAAATGTGCCTGGGCTCTCGTTCAGTCTCGAGCTGATTCTTAAAATCCCAATTAATGCTACAGGCTGCTCTGCCCCTTTGAGTCTTCTGCCAGTGCTGTCAGCTTAATGTAAATCATGCGCTTCGTGACCAGTGGCACAGCTTGGCTCATGGCAAAACAGTAGGCGGGAGTCGAGGCAGTCTAAGAGCACATCAATTGGATGCTGGGAGTCAATGCTTGCGACATACTATGGATCAGAGACTCTGTGAGACTTTAAATATTTTGATTAATGGCAACGTAAATCAAAGCCTAAATGAATTCAAATGATTTGGAAATTGTTGAAAATTGTGCGCACAATGCGATTGCAGGTTATTAATTAGTGTGGCAATTATGAGCAAAAACTTGGACAGGTAACATTCTAAAATTAACATTTTCATTTTGATTTACAGTTTGTGCTTCATTTCCATTTTACCTTGCTCAGTTCCTTAGGTCCTCAGCTCCTCAGTACCTCAGCTGCCATTGACCATTACCATTTGCAGCTGGCTGGGGAATGACATTTGTGCTGTTTATTTATGCCGTTTGACTTTCACTTCCAAGTGGAGAGCGAATGAATTTTCACTTACACTTTGCACTTTTCTTGGGCCACACGTCACTCGTCGAAGTTGGCAAACTTTGCTTGTCATAAATGAAAAGCCTGCCTCAGTGAAAAACAAAAACAGAAACAACACACCAAAAAAGAAGAGGAAAACCAACAAACTGCAAAACTGGAGACTGGCAAAAGTAATGAAAAGTCAGCCACAGTAGGCTGAGCAAAGAGGAAAGAAAAAGAGACGAAAATATGGAGAGGAACTTTTCTCGAAAAGTGAAAAGCAACAAAATTACAAACGCAAGTCTTGCACAAGTTCGCCAAATACTCGTCGAGCCTCAGCGCAAGAGAGTAATTGAGGGAGCACGACGAATGCGTATAGAGTGTACGTTAAAAGGGATCAAAGTTGCTTTTGCCTGCCGTTTTCTCGTAATTTAATTAAAGGCCTTTGCATTTGGTCCACTCACCCACACGCACACACTCACAGTCAGCTGGCCAAGCTAACCAGCCAACTGACTGACAATCCCCACTTAAGAGCCGCCCACAGTTAAGCATCCTCCTCTGCTGTCCGACTGCTAGATATACATATATTTTTTATCCTGCTCTCCTCGCCTTACAGTCTCAATTTCAATCCGAAGTCATCAAGTTGACTCTTCACTGTTGTGTTTCAGTTATTTGTTTGTTTGCTCGGGTAGCTTTCCTTTCGTTTCGTTTTTTTGCCTCTTTACTTTCTTGTGTCATGATATTAAGCGGCCGGGTTGACTTTTTGGACATTTTAATTTACATTAAATTAGTCATAATGTCAATTCGGCGGTGGCTTAAGAGATTGGGTAAGTGACATTTAGAACCCGCTTGCTCAGCCATAATGAAATATATGTACAAATTTTGTATATACATTTAATATTATGGTAAAGTGTTTAATAGAGAGGAAACGGAATGCAAGCATATAATCACTGTATAAAAGGTTATTTCGTTGATTTACCTTAGCCTTACATTCATTTTAAGTTGTTATCCTTCTCCGGTCTTTGCAGCATCGCAGCTTTCGCTGTCAATGCTAATGAAGTATGACTGAGTGGGATTCGTTGCTTTCTAAAGACCTTGACAATCCATAAGCACTTTCCAATTAAGCAAATGGAACAAATTCTTGTAGCTGTTGCACATATGGGGCTGGGCTGGCATTGAGAGAGGTGTTGATAACAGGGCCCAGACAGCTCTGACGGCTTTCAGCATTAGGCAACAATCGTAACAATTGTCTTGCCGTTGCTCATTCGCTGGCCAAGTGCATTTTTTTGTTAGACTTGTTATTTTAGTATCCTTTGCAATCCCCATTCCCCGATCCTCGCATTCGCAGTGTTTATGTGGGCTTTACATTTTCATGCTGGCATTGGTCGACGTCGCAGCATCATTGCCTTCGCTGTTGCCCTCGCTTTCGCCCCAGCATTCGTTTCAATTAAGCAAATCCCCCTAAGTGCCAAGGCGTGTACGTGGGCCGCTCTGCCGGCCACTTTGTCAACATAGACAAGGCGAATTGCTGCCGTGCCATGGCCTGCTATGGCATTGCCGAGTCTCGTGCCGACCCTCCCCCCCCGACAGGGCGCTGCGTTTAACAATTAAAGGGATGCACTTGAAATGCCATCACGTACACGGCGCGTAAACAACACGTTAGGCGTCGTGAGCTGCAAATCAAAACCGCCCGCCCACGGTGCCGTCCATTGACTGGACCTGCCTGCACAGAGCAGAGCCTGCCAGCCCTCCTGATGGCTGCTGCTGAGTGCCTGATTTGGCCGGCATGCCATCGACATGCCGCTCCCTATTTGCATATATGCGGGCCTCGATGTGTGCAATGCGTCAGCTGCAATGCGGTTTAAAACTGCACAGCTACACACACACTCACACAAATACAACAGTGCTCCCACACCCACACACACACACACACACACACACAAAGTCAAACTAAGCGCCGCGGATTTGATGATGTGACATTGAGTAAAGATGATGGATTCATCAGCGTATGCAAAATGCTGTCACACGCTTTGTCGTCGTCAGTCGTCCTGTTCCCGTTCTCATTCAACATCTCCTGCTTGTCCTCGTCTCCATCTGGCTGCCTGGCTGCCTCGCTCATCAACATCAACATCATAGTCGAGCATGATGCCAACTCCGACGCGATGATAAACGAACGTGATTTCGCTGCTGGCTTGCTCACACTCGCCGTCTCTCTCTCTCTCTCTCTCGCTGTCTCTCTCTTTGCTGCGATATCTATCCCAGTTCGCTCTGCCTTTTTCCCACTGCACAAGTTCTAGTGTGCGGCGCATAATGAAAATTTCATGTAAATGAGCATAAAATATCTTTTTCATTTCACTCCGGCTCAGTCAGCCAGGCAGCAGGCGGCGACCGAGACAAATGTCATCTTATGAATTAAAATGCCTTATCATGCTGATTTTTTTCACCCACCATCTCATTTTCTTCCATCAGCAATCTGTTCCCCACTGAGGTGCCGCCAGCTCCTCCCGTTGCTGCAATTCTGTTTTGATGGACATCAAAGCTGACTAATTAGTGTGCATGATCTGCGCTTTAATGTCAGCGGGAACTGTGAGAGTCGCATAACCAAATCGAGTTCAGGTTTTGGATGAGTTGATTTTGCTCTCAGCACTTCTCAGTACTCTTTGGTGTCAGCTCGCTCATCGTGTCAGTTACTGGGTAATATGCATATACATATATTTATATATATTCAGCGAGAGCTTATCCATATTTCTCTCCAGGATGACCTCTGCCCTTATCTACCTCTTCAACCGGCTTGAATTTTAATTTCGCAAACAATCCCTGGAACACTTGTAACATGTGTAAGCAGAGCTTATTTCACAGCGCTCGAGAGACGGCGACAAAGCTGCGGGGCATTGGCGTCACCTCGCTTGGCTCTACGTTGGAGCAGCGGGGCAGCCTTGTAAGTGCAGACCGAACCACTTGATAATGAGGGTGTCGCCATAATGCCCAGAACGGACGACACGACCCCCGCTTGGGCTGACCTCTGGGCGGCCATTTAATCACTAATTACATGCACCGCTGCCATGGCAAACAATCAGCCGGCAGTTACCTGGGGTCATAATTAGTGTAAGCAAATGTAGAAAAGAAATCTTAGAGCTGGCACAGATAGCCAAGGCAAAGAAGAAGAAGCATAAAAAACTTGCCTTGGAGGAAGCAGACAAAAAATACAGAGAGAACCAGCAGAAATCCGAAGACTCAAACTGTGCAAAAAGTTGCGGTTAAGGCAAATAGATGTCTCGCTGTTGCTGTTGTTGTTGTTGTTGTTGTAGTTCTCGCTGAGCAGCATCTTCACAGCGCATTTGCTGGCCAAAAGGTGTGAAAATACAAACATTTAGCTGTTTCTCTTTGCTGCTGCTGCTGCATCTTTGGCGTTTATCGTTTTATGCCTTTGCCTTTGCCGCTGCCTTCGCCTTTGCTTTTGCCGTTGCCACTGTCGCGATGCGAAACTGTAATTAAAATTAATTGGAGGCTTCTCTTGTGGTCATGCTGAGATGCTGTATCGCTTAATTAACACAGATAAAAAATATAAAAAAAAAAAAAAAAAAACAGAAAAATCGAATAAGCTTATTCTAATGAATTTTCGCTCTTTAAAATTCATAGAGCTCGACTTAAACGCAACTCCGTTCGATAGATTCGACTCTGGACTTGCTAACTTGGCCGAACGTAACTTTCGAGCAAGTTTCCCAAAAGCACACTAAGCAAAATAGTCAATAAATTGTTTACATGGCAAATTGATCCCAGGCGTGCATTAGATGAGAAGAAATGAGTTGACTTTGAGTGAAAATAGCAACAACAAATGCATTGAGAAATAATACAATAGTGGCTGGAGCGAGGATAGGAAAGTTGCGCTCGGGCTCTGCTCAGGACATTTGGGGCACTCATAAATATCTAGATCTCGGTGAGGCTTCGGCAAAATGGCAAAGAAAATACATATTAAATACAAATCAAGATGGGAAAGTAAAAGGAGATAAAGAGGAAGTATTTTAAGCTTAAATATGTATTAAAAATATTTAAATAAATATAATGTATAACATAAATAAAACATTTGACACTGTATACCAAAGCACAAAATAAATAAATAAATAAAATAAAATTAAAATATATAAGCAAAGTGTAGTCAGATTGATGACTGGCTAATGTCAGCTTTAATTGAAATGGATCTATAATCTGCACTTGCAATTGCAAAACACTTCAGTGCTAGTTGTGGATTAAGATTGAATCTGATTAAAATGCCATTACTACTGTCTCTTCAAGCTCTGCTCCATGAGCATCAACTGCAAGAGTAGTAACAACAATAATTTATATATTTCCACGTACAGATAGTTCAGTCTTAATAAGATAATCGATAAGCGGCGATGCTCTGACAGATTTGCATATAATCAATTGCTGCGGTGTTTGTTTCTGTTGCTGATGCTGGCGCTGCCTCAACTACGGCTGTGCAACGCGGCGTATGAAATTAATGCTGCGGTTTGTAACGCATTAATTGATAATTAATTAAACATTGCGCAAAACTGCAAGAGTTGCGGCTAACAGTGCATTTAATGCACACAGTCAGCTGCGGAACTGCGCCATCAATTAAAACACGCATACGCAGTGTATTGCCGCCAGGACAACACTTCTCCTGCCACATAAGCAAATTATTATTTGTATGACCCGAATGGGAAGTGCGCTCTAATTATGGCAAATAGTAACGGCACAAGGCCGACGAGACTTGATACGGATTATAAGGGCACAGTTGCGTTGGTGTTTTAAAAATAAAGCACAAATTAATTGCAGTATATATAGAGGAATTTAATTTATTGGCAGCATACAAAGTTGTCTATAAATATTGAAGCAATATATGCGCTGCTCCAGCTGAATTATATTGCTGTTATCAATTTGTCGTATGTGACCGGGACTGCAATGGAATATTGGAGAATAAACTGGGAGGGATGGACAAAGAGAAGCTGACGTGGTTCTGTTAAATTTCTTGAAGAGCTGCATAAATGAATTGAGTAAATGAGCTTCTAAAACCAAGAGTCTATCAAGGATCCGTCAGTATGTGTTCATGCTTGTTGTGGAAATATATAAATAGTGCGCATCAACGCTATCATACCTTTTCCACAAATAATTATGACAAACCCTTTCAAGAGTTCGGTATACGCTTGACTAAAAAGCGAAAAAATGTGATCGTCGTGAGAGAGAGAGATAGAGTGTGAGAGAGAGTGAGAGTGAGACTAAGACAGAGAGTGGAAGTGGTAAAGAGAGAGAGTGAGAGAAAGAGAGTGAGTGAGTGAGCGAGGGAGACTGAGAGTGAGAGTGAGAGAACTCAAAAATAGCACGAATCATATGAAAATGTGATCATCCTCAGCCTCACGCAAGGGTGACGGGAAATTACAAAGTAGTTTATTCATGCAATACTTTATTCACTGACTCGATGCCTTTGCTCTTTGGCATCTTTTTCATTCCATTTTAAGGCTTCATTTTGCTTCTTTATTTTCGAATCTACTGAGAGCAGTAAGCTAAGTTGCCTAAAGCATACTCCAGCTCAAAGTCAGCCATTCTGTTCTGTACCTATTCGACTTTATATCGATTAGACTGTATGTGCCATATTTTCTGAATTTATTTGGCAGGCAATGAAAATGATTTGTGCCCAACATGCAAAAATAAATAAATAAATATTTAATTAAAAATAATGTTAATATTTATATGAAACCCTTTCTTTATTACCACGATGAATATGTAAAATAATGTTAGTATTTACTGCAAGCCCTTGCTTCATATCCCAATCTGCAAATTCACTCTGCCTCGGTCAAGGAGAAAACTTTCACTGCGGCAATTGTCAGCTCATTTGATATTTCACTTAATAGTTGCACTTTGACTTGTGACATGGGACTCTCAGTGGCAGCTCCTTGGAATATAAGTTATTGGCGTTTGCCCTTGAAGTGGCGTCCATAAGCCCGTCTTGTGGCATGGCAATGGCAACATCCATTTGTTGTTTGGGAGCACTGTCAACTGCCTGCCGAGTGCCAGCAGCTGCAGCGTGAGGCCTGCGTGCATTAGCGTCCTTTCAATTCCAGGAGCTGCCACTTTCACTTGCCACTCGCATGCGGTGCACTCTGAGGCTGAGCCTCAAATCAGAGCTGGGCAAACGAATGACAGCGAGCCATTAACGAAAAATGGCCTTAAAGTGTCAGCTAATACTCTGGCAAGGCAGATAAGTAACTGTATCAGCGGCAGAAGCAGCTCATGTTTGGCTTTTGCTAATGCAGAAATTATCATTAAAAGCGTATCACTCGCTTTGAGCGGGTTCATGTGAGTCTCCCCTTATCCGTTTGCATTGGCGTGCAGGGCGTACTTTTGTCATTGCATATTTGGTGAATACGCATTCCCTGCTCCTGCTCATGCATGCCCCAAATGCCTGCTGCAAATGTGGGTCCTGCCGCATATTTGCAACAGCATGCGCTGCGCTAACGATGCCACAGACATTTTTGTATTTTGTTTGCAGTGCAGAAGTTGAAATATATTTCATATTTTACGTTTGCTTTGGGAGCCACTCACTCGACGGCATGCCCGGCTTCCCACGTAATCTGTGCCGCCCACCACCCGGGCCCTGTCCGAGCTGTCGTTGTCTCTGTTGCGTCTGTGGCGTATACGTAATATGCACTTTCTGCAGAGTGCAATAAAATGTTTTGCGCTAAACTTTTCTGCTGCTTCGGCATCGCTAAAGTTTTTGAAATACTTTTGCCATTGTTATTGTCGAGTTTTTAGTTAGATTTGCACTTTTGTTTCGCCTCGGCTTCTGCGGCATGATACTCGTAATTCGAGCATTGTCCAAAACTGTCGGCCATGCCCCATTCGAGAGGCGGGCAGCGTTGGCAATAAATGATTGCCAGCTGCCAGATGAACTTTCCACGGGATTTTCCCCAGTTAACGCAACTAAGTTTTGGCACGAACTACATCAAGTTGGCCTTAGAAATTAATAGAAATGCTGCAAATTCAAAATGTGAGGTGATTTTATTGACAAGCTTGCGCAGAAGTGAGATGAAATCTGAATAGAAATCGAAGTTATATCAGACTTTGATATTTTAAAAAATTACTATAAAAAAAGATAGATATTATATTATTATTGTCATCAAATATTGATATAAAAATCAATTAATTTTTTTTATAAGTTCCTTAACATGAATAACATTAGAAATTCTCTTAAAATACATTTCTTACTTCTAAAAACTGACTCCATTGCTCTACATGAATCCGGAGCTGTGCTTCCTCTCCTTGTTGCCATTAATTGAGTAATTTTTGGTCACAGGGGTCAACAAATTATTTCAATCATATTTGTTGTACAGATGGAACAATTTGTTGGAAATATTCTCGGCTAAGCTGCAAACGCAGTTGGACCTATGACAAATGCCTGTTGTCAAACTCCGGCTGCCATAAAACTTGGAACGTGCTCGCCTTTCAGAACTAATAAGACACGCAACGGAGCTGAGTGGCGCGAAGAGAAACGAACGAAACGAGACGAAACGAAACGAAACGAAACGAAACGAAACAGAACCAAACAGGAACTTCCAGTTTTGGCTAATAGATCATTAGTTAGCCAGTTGCTGTGAGAGCATTTGGGTGCTGGTCATGTTATTTGAATATTTATAGCATGCATAACTGTAATTTATGGCCAAACATTTGTCACTGGAGCCAGTGCAAAGCTTGACGCTTTGTAAAGCCAAAGCCAGGCTGGCAGTCCTGCTGCTCTGTGTACGTCCTGTCGTATGCGTAATATTAATTATGGACCGAGTCAAAGTCGCTGTTTAAGGGAACGAGAGGCTGTTGAAACATACTTTTTACTTTACTTTTTTTCAAATACAAAAGCGTATATATTATTCGAGTATTTATGCAAGTATATCTGTATATATACGAATGCTGTTTAGCTTGATGGCTGATGATTATGTTGATGACATTGTTGTCAGCGTCTGGGCTGTGCCCCATCATTGTCAGCGTGCAACAGAAATGCAAAAATAATTCATGGCTGATAGGGCGGCAGCAGCCGAACAAAAGCGGCAAAAGAGTCAAAGAGCGATGCAGCATAAAAAATGCAGCAAAAGGAGCAGCGACGAGTCGACGAGTCGAGAGTGCATTGACAGTTGCCAGCGGCGAGTGAGGGTAGGGGTAAGGGCATGGACTCGACTGCTGACGACGCAGGCCATATTCCGAGCTAGACTCTTTGCATGCATACGTGCTCGGTTGCCAGGGGTTGCCAAGGCTTGCCAGGGGTTGCCAGGGGCTGGGGAGAGGTATCCTGATGTTGCTGCTTTACAAAATTGCTTGTTTACTTCAAAGCGTGCATTTCTTGTAGCATCAGCTGCGTCAGGGCGCAAAACAATGCTGTCACTTGGGCGCCGCTGACACACAACACAAGCAGCAGCAACAGCAGCAGCGGCAGCGGCAGCAACAACAGCGATAGCAATAATAACAATAAGGCTAACGACAACAACAATGGCTTTGACGCAAAGTGTGTTGAGTGCATTCTCGGGCGCTGCACCGCACAGCGCGGCGCTGCACATGAGACACTACTTGAGATTTTGTTGTTGGTGAGCGCCTGGTGCGCCTGGCGGATATTGCAGCGGAAATTGATAGAAAGTTTGAAGTTTGCTGCTGCTCAAAAATAATAGTAATGAGATTGTTTTGCCTCAGACGCTGATACGACACAGGCACAAGCGCCATCCAGCTGCGATGTCATTTACCTGCCATTGCTGCAGCAATAATCTCCAATCCCAGCCAGCTACGCGGACATATCTCATGCGAATATTGCGCATACGCCGCGTGTTGCTGTTCCTTTTCCTGTTCCTTGTTTATGCCCCGTCAAACGTAACAAATACGAGCGTATTTTGCGTTCACAGTTTGATGTATGCCCGCCCCGAACGAGTTGCACTGGCTTGCTTAACAAATGGCCAGCAGATACCAATGGATGAGTTACACCAGCCGGCGATCGACCGACGCCGGTACTCGGCAAACAATTGCTGAGCTGTTATTTTTTATGCATTTGCTTTTTATTTTTTACTCCGACAGTGATGGACAGCTGCAGCACTCGAGCGATTGTTACATGCGCTGAATTTCAGGTTAAGCTCCAACTGATTTGTCAATATATAAATAAGGATTTCCTCAAGCCCGCGCTTTAAGTGGGCGACGTGCTGTAGCAACATAAATCAAATAATATTCCTACAAAAGATGGTCCCCTATAACTTTATGCAAATCGGAAACAAAAACTTTTTCAATAAGCTCTACCCCTTCAGCATATATAATATTAGTGTATATTATATTTCTATTCCAGAATTAATTTCAAGCCAGCGCCACAATATTCTGGAAATATAAAAGAGGTTGACTACAAAGTAACAAATTTCCATTCAATTTTCCACACAGCCAGAAATTAAATGGCCATTTCGAATGATCTGGACGCACACACTTAATTGAGCGAACATTTCAAGTTTTAATTTGAAGCCAGTCGCCTGTGGCAGGAACAGAGAACATCAAAGCTGGCAGAAATATTGCTGCAGGAGACATTTACGTCGCACGAGGGGCAGCCGAGGGTGTCGAGGGGTCATGTGACATATGAGCAGTAAGTGCAGCGGCGAGCTGTTGTTGCATTTGCAGCACTGATTTCTCTGGCTGGCTGCCTCATTTGCTTGGCCCCTGCCAGTTGCCATGCTCGGAGTATGTCAATTTTGGGTTTCCTTGTTAATTTCGAGCAGCGTGACAAAGTAACGAACGCTGCTGGGGCAGGGAGGGTGCTGGCATGAAAAGTTGTCAAACATGACCATTTGGCATTGTCGTTGCTTTTCTAGCCACAAATCTAAGTGATGTCTGTGCCTGCGCTGCTTTTTCATTTCTTTAGATCTACGCTCCAGTGCACAGGCAAACGTTTCCCCAGCCCCGGCTGCGCGCCGTCCAAAAATGAATAAAAAAATACAAAAATGAAGAATACCAAATTGTTAAAAGCTCAATGTAAGAAATGTCCTTACGTATTCTTCTCTCACTCTCTCACTCTCTCTCTCGTTTCCTCCTCGCTACACACACGCGCACACATAGCTCATACGCCCTGTTTGCACAGACAGATGGGCAGACGGGCAGACGGACAGACGTAGTGAGTCTGTCCTCGTCGCTGCCAGCTGTCCTCGCTGTGTCCATTTGAGTGCACAATTTGAAAAGGCTATTTGGCTCCGGCTGCCCTTGAGGCAAATTCAGCAGCCGCGCTGCAAGTCACAGCCAAAGATGCAGGCGACAGGTCCCTCGGCTCTGCCAGCGTTGCACTGTCAATTTGTGTGTGTGTGTGTGTGTGTGCATTGAAATTGTTGCCAAATAGCGGCCCTAAATGGCCGAATAGCTGCAACAAAATATTTCTGGTGCCATGCGCCAGCCAAGGTTGGACTTGCCCCAGCCACCGAAGGCCTCACGTGGAGCTAAGGCCTGATTGAAAATATGTCGAGAGCTTAAGAATTGAAGGGGCTGAAAACGGAATTCAATAAAATTGCAACTGGATGAATTTTTTGAAATTTTTCGAATTTATTTATTTTTGAATGTATTTAGTTTCTCCGTTTGTTTATTGTATTCCTTGTATTTTGGTATGGGGGACATCTTATCGATTTCACTTGTTATCTTGGATTTCATTTGCTCTTTGAGTGCTTAAAATAACATACATTTATATCTTTCATAATTGTTTAATTTTAATTTACATTTAATTTAAATTAATTTATTATCCAATTGGCTAGACTAATCTCATTCTGAAATCCTTACATACATACACTTAGCCAACGATCCAATTCTGATTATTTAATTTATTTATTCATTAAACTTTTTTTAAGAGACATCACGTTTAAAATACATTTATATTTCTATAATTTTCTTCTTTTTTTTTTGCAGTTGTTTTTCTTAATTCGAATTTTTCTGGCGCGACGAATAGTTTTTGCAACAGTTTTTCATTTTTTTACAAATTATCCTAAAGAGTGTAAAGATTTTTTTTCGCTTTTTAAATTATTTTATTTTTTTAACATCAATTTAGAGTTGCAACAATAAATGTACAGGGTGCTTGAAATACACTGATATACATATGTATATATACACTTATTAATGTAAATATATTTATTTATATAGTATTTAAATTAAGAATTAGTATATGTATATTCAAAAATGCAATTTACACATTGTTCTTAGAGCTCTTAACGAAATGTTTTTCAAGTTTTTAGTCTTTTGAGTTTTGAAATTGGAATATGCAACTAATTTTTACATACACTTATGAGACATTGATTAAAACAATCAGATTCTTATAACTTTTCGCCATTTACAGTCATTATGAGCTACAAATTTATGCTAATCTAATTGCAACTAACTTTTGTGTATGTGTGTGTGTGTGTGTGCATTTTCTATGCGTGTTTTTAATTTTCTTATATATTTAATTTATAATCAATTTTATACTTATTTAATTGCCAAAAGTTTTTGCTATTTCCGCTGTGTTTCGTGAGCTTCAAGTTTGATTATATAATAATTAATGCTAAAATGTTTATGCATATTGAGCTTAGTTTCTATATAAATTGTTCTGCGTACTTTATAAGTGGATATTTATATATATATATATATATTTCGTAAAACATTTACATACATTTACAAAGTCATTGTGGAAATATTTTTGCATTTGCATTATTTATTCTTAGACAAAATAGGTTTTAATTTTTAATTTATTTTTAATTTATTTTTTGGCTTTTATTTTTCTGCGTTTTCTGCTCTTGTCTGTGGCTGTTTTGTGTGAGTACTTACTGTAAGGAAGGAACCTTTTGATGCACATTCAATTGGAATTCATTGTGTTTGCTGCTGCTGCTGCTGCTGCTGCAGAGCTTATATTCAAGACGGAACAAAAGTAAAGAGAAAACAATGGAAAAGCTGCGTAGCTCAGTCAGTATTAGTTGAGGAAATACTTTGCACTGCCAGCAAGGTAATTATAAACTCTTGAATATTTTCGTTTATTTTTGTATTTTCATCGTTTTTTTTTTTCTATTTTTTATGATTTTATGTTGTAAATTACGCTAACATGTATTTCAATTTACTTTTCAGTATTCCCTATGATGGCAAGCAAATCTGATTAATCGGTGCATTGGAGATTCGCCGGTATCGATATGGTTTCATAATCAAATTTACGGCTTGCTCTTGCATATTTTACGTGTTTAATTACATGGATTTATTGGACTTATTTGTAGTCGGAAATGGTTGAAAATGGCAAATGGCGGTTCGCCTGTTAATTTTGTTCAATTGTGTTTAATTGTTGCAGTGCTTGTGGATGTATTTATTATACAGTTAAATATTTTGCTTTCAATTCGTTCATTTGGCAACACTTAGCCTAGACACAAACCTCAAGGAGCTCTCAATTGCACGGGACATCTGCACTTAGACGCAGCTCTCCTGCTGCGAGAACATCAACGGTGTCCGCACCGTAACAATTTCGCGTGAGTAGGACTTGCCCACGCCGGACAGCCCGGAGAGGGAGCTGCTGGGACTGGCGATGGCTGCCGTGGAGGCCAGTCCGCTGCTATTGCTCGAGACGAGCATTTGGCCATGTGCCAGTTGCTGTTGCTGCTGTTGTTGTTGTTGCTGCTGCTGCTGTTGCTGCTGTTGGTGTTGCTGGTAGGAGGGCGGCATGGGCATGTTGCCAGCTGGATGATGATGCAACTGTTGATGCATCATTTGCATCATGGAGGAGGAGCTGTGCGGCGGCTGCTGCTGCTGCTGGTGATTGTGCGGCAGGGTGTGATAGCCGCCGGGATGCGAGGGCAGCGTATACATTTGCACCGTGCCCGGAGACACGGTCGAGGGCGTCCCCTGCGATCCTGGCGATGAGACGCACTGCCCAAACGCCGACCCGGCCGCCGTGTCCACCTGCATGACCGCCATTGCCCCGGCCCGCGTCTTATATGCATCTATCTGTGCATATATCGTGGGCTCCTCGAAATAGTCGTACGAGTGCGCCGGTGCATGCTGGTGCGGATGCTGCAGCCCGCCCGCATTCGGCTTGTGGCGCTGCAGCGTGGCCGTGGCCGGTATGTTGGGCAACAGCTTGCGCATACTGGAGCCATGTGGCAAGGTGCCACCCACGACTGGCTGCGACTGCGACTGTGACTGTGACTGCGATTGCTGTGGCGGTTGCTGCTGCTGCTGGGTTGTCAAAGCGGGCTGGTTCTTCTTGGAGGTGCTGGCGGTGTTCAGCGCAAGTTCCGCATAGTGCAGCTCGTCGTCCTTTAAAGGCACAATGTGTATACGTATTTGGGTAAATTTAAGATTTAGTATTTAACATTCATTGAAATTATAAACCATAAACTTGGCAGAGTTTTTGTATGCCTATAATCTAACCACAATGTGCGCCAGCTAACTTACCTTGCTGCTCTGATAGGCGCCGCTGTCCGTCGAGCAGGAGGCGGCGACGCTGGCGCTCACGCCGGCTGTGGCGCCTGGCTTGCAGCTGATTTCCACCTCGCTGGTTGTTGAAAGATGTCCCGATGGCGTTTGTGTTGCTGATTTTTGTTTATATTCGCCATCAACTAAATTGGAAGAAAGAGAGCGATAGAGGAAGAGGGAGAGAGAGAGAGAAAACGTTGGCTTAGTGAAAAGTTTCGGCTTGTTGGTGTTGTTGTTAAGTTGCGCAAAAGGCAAAAGTTTTTGGCTGGCCAACTGGCTGGCCGGGTGCCTCCCCTTTTTTGAGGAAATCTGTTGGTGATTTTCGCTGAAGCAACGTTCAATTTTCTTTTCGGCATTTGCCATCAAATTGCTGTACGTTAGGAAAATTGATTAAATTGTTGAGCTGGTAAAGCTGCCGCTGATTTCTTGATTGCCATTAATCAAGCTAAGGACGTGTGCACTGGCCGAAATCTCTGCGAACTTAAAGTACTACTGCACAGCAGAGGGCACACCACTAAAGCGAGCAAGCGAGAGAGAGAGAGAGGGAGAGAGCGAGAGAGTGCCAGAGCGGGAGGGAAGTCGAGTGACAAAGAGTTGGACTGGCACTTGACTGCAGACATATGAGCAAACAAACACATGGAAAAGGCAGCTTAGACCAGCCTGGGAGCAATTAGCTGTCATTTAAATATTTCAACACTGGCACAAAAATCCAGCCCCGCCCCTCACACACGCACGCACACATACTCCCACTCACTCGCATGCTCTCGAGCGTGTTTGCTTGGCTCGGCCAGCGGGCTGGAGGGCAGGCAGCCGGGCTGTACTTAAGCCCCTTTTTATTTTGCTAACGCTCATAAATTACGGAGCCAGAGCACCCGGTCGCATTTATCTTGAGGCAAACGGAAGATTGGCCGGGATTGCAATTGCACTTACCCTCGTTGTAGGGCACGACATCGGGATTCTTCTCGTCGTACATCTCCTCGGAGTGGCTCAATGGCAATGAGATCTTATCCTTAATTTGCAAATTGCCCGGACGTGAGAATTTCGCATTCGAGTGTGCGAACTTCTGCTGCTGCTGATGCTTGTGCGAGCGCAGCTTCAGCGCGGCGACGGTGCCGATTCCAATGCAGACCAGAGCCACCAGAATGCCCACAAATATGCCAATGGATAGGATGGGCGTCAGCTCGAAGCTGTTGGGGCCCTGGGCGCTGCCCTTGTACGAGGTCAATGCAACTGCAAAGAGTGGGAAAAAGACCGAGTTAGCACACAAGATGAAAAAATATTAAATTGAAATCATGTTTAATTCGGAATCGTTTTAATGTCCAATTAGACAAAGCGTCGCTAAGCAACATCCCCAAACAGTAGCCCATTAATAAGACGGCTAAATGCTAATTTTTACTCTACACTACAGCCAAACGGGTATCTCTGTTTCAATCTACGGCCTGTCACGGCTTTACTTATATAAGCAAAATAGTTCTATAGTAATAAAACATAAAGAAATGATAAACAAAAAAATTAATAATAATAAAACATAAAAAATAAAAATAAAATGAATAAATAGTACAAATGGCCAAGAATATTATAAAAACAAAAATAAAATTGTAATTGATTAAATTTAATTTTGAAAATATTTTTTATATAATTGTAGCTTTGAATCCCGGCCCAAATTTCCTCAATGTCAAATTATTTTTATTATTAATTATTTATTTTATTTGTAATATTTTTAGCATTCTGAATACTCTGAAAGGGTATTCAGTTTTTTTAAATGCTAACTGCTAGCATTTCAAGCGCCCTCATCATATTTCCCCATTTTTCTTTTACACTTTTGTTGTGACTTTATGAAAAATTAAAACGACGTCTCAAGTTGTTTACCAAAAAAAAAAAAAAAAAAAAAAAAAAAAAAAAAAAAAAAAAAAAAAAATAACACTCTGTCTTTGCCAAGTACTATGGAATGGCTACACAGCCCGAGCTCATTTGGCCCAGCCAGTGGAAAAAGCTCTTCTAAACTTTGCTTTACGGCATTTTGCTTCAGCTAATTAGTATTACAATTTGCTTTTGCTTTCATTTCATGCCAGGCGCAAGCCTCCTAAAGACAATTCATTAATGTTAATCATTTTATATAATTTTTCTTCATATTTTTTCGGTACTCAGGCGCCTGCATAATTTGGGTTCTGTTACATTGCCTCTCATATTTTTAGGGTGGACCAAATGCAAGGGAAAAGTTTTTCTGTACCACTGCGGAATTTACAATTCATTGAGCAGTTTAGCGTAATTAAATTGCAAGACGGCCTGAGAATGAAAGCGGAACGAAGTCTCCTGCTCGACTTCAATTTACTCCTCTATACGAGCTAAATCTCATGCAAAATTATGCAACTGCCCCGACTGACGGACTGCGTGTCGATAAGCACTTGCTGGCACGAGAGAGATTAACATAAAACATTCATAAATGCCAAATACACGCCCCACATAAAAATGCATTCTCTCTTGCCCCTTAGCCGCTGCCCATGCACTTACCAGTTTGCTTCTCGGCAGCCTTCAGAGTGTAGCCATCCAAGGGCACGGCTTCACTGCGGCCGCGTCCATTGGCAGCGTAGATATAGATTCGAAAGAGACGACCCGCATCCAGGCCGCTCACACTGAACACGGCGAACTTGGCGCTGATGTTGGCCTGCAGCATGCCATTGTGTTGATCATAGATTTCCATCATGAACCATTGACGCATGCCACCATCAAAGCCTGGAGAATAAATAAAAAATAAATGATTATTATTATTATTATATAGTATTAATTTATTTTTAGATAATATTTAAAAAAGTATATATTTATATAAATAAATGTATAAATGTACATATATATAAATATCTGGAAACAATGCCAATATGATAAGAATCCTTAATACAGCGAATATATCATTTGAATTTGAATATGATAGTCCATTTAAACTTTACGTCTGATCCATAAAGAGAATGAGGTAAAGAGAGCGAGAGACAAAGGCAGAGTGAGAGAGAAAGAAGACACAAGACAAGGCAAAGCTAAGACTCATTCCGACACACGGATACACTCAGCTGCGCACCCATACTACTGCAACACCATACGTCAATCGATTGGGAAGCTCAGAATACTCCCTCTTATATTTATTGCATATTTCATTCTCTTTTGGTATAATTATTATAGCTTACTAATTGTTAAGGTAATGCTGCAGCAGCCTAATGAAATGATTAAAACTTGAAAATATGTCAATTTAATTTCGGGTATTATCTGCGCAAACATTTTGTCGCGCCCTTACGCCCACCGCCCCTTTGGGACACAAGTGAAGTTAACAAAAATGTTAGAAGTAATCTAAAGCTTCATTTTGAATGCCATTTAATAACACCACAAAAGAACTGGCCGCCCACTTGAATGGGAATTGTGTGCCCCGCCCACCATTCGTAAGTGTGGCACCCTTTGCCGAAAAATAAGCGGCTAAAGTTGTTGCTGTTGCTGTCTTTGTTGTTGTTGTTGTCGTTGTCGTTGCTACCGCTCAAATGGTACTTTGCTCTAGACACAAAAGTCGGCTTAAAACACTTGCGAAAAATGTTAAAATATTTGGTAATAAAGGCGGCGTTTGAAAAGGTTGCAGCCACTCCCACATCAACTACAACTTGAGTTGGTCAGTGCGCAATACGAAGACAGAGAAGGAGAGACTTCGGCAAAAGGGGCGTGGCAACTCAAGGATAAATTGTTGTATAAAATGTTTTATATGTTGCTATGAATTTAGCCAGCATTGTTGTACTTATTATGGCCGCCCGCTGGTTCGTGCAGAGGTCGTGGTGGTGCTGCTGGGCGCTCTTGATGGTGGCTCTGAGCACAAAGGCTGCACGAAAATAGAGTCAAAAGAATGTGCTTCGCCTTTGCTTCAAAGGCCTTTGTGCGGCATCATTGTTTGTGGCCAGGGGTCGCTCGTTGCCTGGCCACGGCCATACCCAAAGCATTTTGTGCGCACTTTAAAACGTTTAGCTAATGAAATTTGCCGCAGCATCGGGCCGAACCAGCCCGAGCCAGGCCAGCCCTACACAACACAACACAACACAGCGCCAACAACAGCAACAAAAAACTTCATTGTAATGGGTTAATTTTATTTACTTGGAGCCATCTACAATGAAAATTGCCCAAGTCGAGTAAAAATAATAAAGCAACGGCAGCCACGGCAGCAGCAGCAGCAGCAGCGGGAGCGAGCGAAATGTTATAAACTGAAATTTTATTATATTAAACCGACGCTTGATGAGTTTGGTTAGTTGCCTCGCTGCTTTGTTTCGCTCAGAGAGCACATGAAAAAAGCAGACAAAGAGAGCAAGCGCGGGAGTGTGAGAGAGAGAGAGACGGGGGGAGAGTTGGCTAAGAAGCGCCCTGGGGCAGGCAACTTGCCCTCAAGTTGTCTGTGAGCCGCAGCAGCGCGCATTGAATTGAATTCGAGGCAAGTTCGCTTCCTCGTCGCCCCGCCTCCTGCTGCGGCAAGTTGGCCAACTTGCGTGCTGGCTTATTAAAGTCGAAACGTGCAGCGACCGCAGCTTAAGTTGAGTTATTATAAAAAAGAAACAAGCCAGCGTAGGGGCCCCGGGTTCGCCCTTGTTTGGACTGGGGCACCACGTCATTTGCTTTAATGTAAAGTGCAATATAAAAAGTATCGTGTTTTGTTGCTGCTGCTGCTGCTGCTTGTGTTGCTGTTGCTTGTGTTGCTCTTGCTGCTTACCAAGTTGCGTTAAAGTTTTAATGATGCTGATGACTATGATAATAATGTGCAGCCACTAAATTAGCAGGGCTGCGGGGTCCAAGCGACTGCGAAATGTACATAAAATGCTTAAAGAGGCCAGCTTAAAGCCCCAAGCTATGTGTACGAGCTAGGGCTGAGCAATAAACTAAATAGCACCATTAAATTATATAAAACTTAAAGATAAATATACTTAACTTAAGAAATATTTCATATACTTTTAATAATAAATTACAAAAAAAAAATATATATATACTATTGAATGACGAAAAATCAAATTTGTACGAGAGTAGTCATAGTAATTGAATCCTACAAGCCGAGCTGAGACATGAAGCATTTGACATTTGTGGCAGGCATGTTGTTGAGAGCGCGCAGGAGTTGGCCAGGCCAAGCAGTAGGATTGTCAAGATGGCTAACAGCAACGTGGAATGCGCCATCAAGTATGCAGTTATTATGCGCTTTTTGTTGCACTTTCAGCAGTCGCATCGGTATGCTGCTGCTCCTGCTCCGACTCCTGCCACTGCCACTGCCACTGCTTCTGCTGTTGTTGTTTTCTGTCGCTGCTTCTGGTATTCGCCTTGCTTTGCAGTTGAGAGCGTTTCTAGGGCCGCATAAATGCATCATAAACTCAACTCTTACAGTCGCAATTTGTGAGGACATTTCTCGTCTTCTGTCCGACGTCCGACGTCCGGCATTTGACTTCCGACGTCTGCCGTTCGCTGTTCACTGCTCGCCGTTCGTCGTCTTCAGTCTGCTAATATGCAGCGCTATGGAACTGAACTTTAAACTCGACAGCAACAATTTGTGCTGCTTATTTTGCGCTGTGCTGGCAGTTATCATCTCTCCATCTCTCTCTCTCTCTCTCTCCCACTCTCTTACTATCTATCTCTCAGTTTTGCATTTCCGTAGCGCATAAAATATGCGAATTGAATTTGTATTTAAAGTTTTCGCCTTTTGCATTCGCCACTGCCACTGCGCTGCTGCTTTTGCCTCGCCTTTTACTTTTGCTTCTACTTCTACTTCTACTTTTACTCTTACTTTTACGCTTACTGCCAGCAAGTTGCATAACAAGCCAAAACATTTTGTATGTACAAATTTGTGCTTACCCCAAGTCAGTCTCTGTTTCTGGATCCGCTGGCAGTGCAGTGGCTGTGCTGTGTGCCACCACTTCATCATTTCATGCCATGCGCGTATACATACATGCATACATATGTATATATTTCAGCCGTTTTGGCTGCTTGAACTGAGCAACATTTCCCAGGCATTCTTCGTTCCACTGCAATCTGCTCCTATTCTGAAGCATTTTGTGTATGGACTATCTCTCAGCGTGTTGCCTTTTCTAGTTTTATGCTTTCATTGCATTTTTATTATTCTGTTCTATCTCGAAGGAAGTTGTTCACACACACATACGCCCAGAGGCACATAGTCGCATTCTCATTCGCATTGGCTGCTGCCAAAGTGCACTTAAGTTGCTCATGTATTTTAAATGAGTCTAAAAAGCGCTGCAGAAAACACAACAACAACAGCAACATCAGCAACAACAACAACAACAACATGCCCATACACATGCACACTCTACCGAAACTCTCTTCTTCTGGTCATTTAACTGGCCATGCAGCACACTGCTTGAGTAGTGGCTAACGTATTTTTACCACAGATACATATGTATATAAATATTTATACATATGTATAAAGGAAATATATATATTTTATTTCTCTTTTTTCGACTATTGATTGGCTCATCAGCAATTACTGGAGCTGGCATTCGCCGGCTGCCTTTCAGCTGCGGCTGCGGACTCACCTTCGAGACAGTAGACCTCCAATGAGTCGGACGTTTGATTGACCACGGTACAATTGGTGGGCGCTTCCGGCTTGCCCGCCGCTATCAAATGGAACACACAGGGCTCCTTTTGTTGGCCTACATTGTTGTCCGCCCAGCACATGATGGTGCCAAAGTCCATTTCCTGCAGGAAACAATTAAAAAAATGAGAACAAATTGTTGCAGCACATTCAGGGGGATTTATAATATGGTTTTAAGGCAATTAATTAAATGATTACGCTCCGCCTTCATTATTGTTAGTTAATTAATCAACTTATTGCGCGCAGCGCTGTGCAGTTAAGTGCTATGCGGGCTGATGTTGCATTATGCAACTGTAATATAAACACGCATTATATAATAAATAAAGTACACAACAAAGTCATTAAAGTTGCGTCCCGTTCTGCACTGTGAGTCGGTGGCGTATGCGTAATGTGCTTGTCAAGCCGCCTGATTGATCGCAGCTGTCAATAAGTCTTTCATTAATATAATTTCATGTCAATAAAAGCACACACACACACACACATATATATAGACAGTATACACTGGCTGTATATACTAGCCGCGACGAAGAAGCAGACGAGAGCTAGAGAAAGTTTTCCCAGTTTGGCAGTAAAAACAAATGAAGCATGTTGTGGCTGGGCTATTTGGGTACATATTTCTCCGGGTCTGTGATTGGCGGGGCCCGCAAGGAAACTATGTTAACATGGCTATAATGTATGCCATGTGTTTGGCCATGTTGAACCTGATAAGTGGCCACGCCCTGCGGGCCCATTGTTGATTCCTTGCGTGTGTTTGTGTTGTGTCAAATGTTGTGCTAATGAAATCCTCCAACTATATTACGGTCAAATGAACAACAACATTCAAGACGATTGATTTGTTTGCACAGAAACAGACCGTCAAGACAAGACATACACACACACACACAGACACAGACAGAGAGAGAGACTCGTGCACAGATAGCACCCTGCCTTGGCTGTGTGTGTCTATTTACCTTGGGAATTGTTAGCTGGAAAAATAAACGCACTTAATCAGCGCCGGGCGTCTTGAACTCATTAAAAATTAAAATCACTTTCCTTGGCACGCAGCACGCTTCAAAATGTCAACGCAAATTGCAGCTGATTTATCACTCGGAGCGTGCATTTATATTTCTCTATGCCCCGGCTCGAAAGTCTCCGGAGAAGTCAGAACCGGGCGCTCTTGTCATTTTAATTGGGGCAAAAAAGTGGCAAGCTGATTAATAACAAAAAAAGAAGAAAAACTGAAAGTTTTCTTTAATTTCAACACAGCAAATGGAAGGGAAAGGCTTAACGAGAAACTTGGCTGAGAATTATGAGAAACTTAAACGAGATTCCTTGATAGCGGTCAAGAGTAAAAATTCCTAAATGGACTGTGGGAAAACTTAAATATGAAAACGTCAAACAATTTAGCTCAAAGCAAGTAGAGCTTATTAATTGAAGGCAACATTTCACTCAATTTAAATATGTGAGAACATTAATTTGTTATTAAACAATGTTGTGTTTGAAAATGAAAGAGAGAAGGTGTTGAATGCTGCTGCATCGCCTCATGTGGACACTGTGCTTGTGTCAGCTGCATGCGGAGTGTTTATGCAAATTTATGATAAATGAAAATAAGCATAACCGAGCACATATACATAGCTATGGAATTTATATGACAAGCTCTAGTGTTGAATTTAATGAAAGTGTTGTCACAAAGGCGGCAACTAGGCAGCTGCCAACACTGCGCTTCAACACCTGCACAACACTGAATACATGTGTGTCTGTGTGTGTGTGTGTGTGTGTGTGTGTAGCCACAGGCAACACATATACATATATATATACCATATGCTAAGCATTCATAAATTCGCAATATACAAATTGCCAGCACAAATTGTAGGAAAATAAAGCATGCTAAAAAGCGTAGCATACTTTTTGGGGCTGTGGCAATTGTTAGCCAAGAAGATGTTTCTTGATACATTTGCAGTTGCCAGACAGTGACTAGCATATTTCCGAATGCGTGTGTATATTGCACAACTATTTATGCCCAACTATGTGAATATATTATTTTATTATCATTAAGCTCGGCTGTTTATATTATTTTAATGCTGCCGCAACTAAGCGTAAATATTATTACAGTTGTAGAGCGCAGCAGCAGCCAGCAAACACAGCCTATCTAAATTACATATATGCACATACTTGCATGCACACACACACACACACACAAACACACACACACACACACACACAAGCCTGTTCAATTTAGCTTCAAGGCAGAGTCTGTGATTTTTCGCCCATCTTCGGCCCGGCTCCTGCCTGCATTTTTATTGCATTCTTGCCTAGTGCTGACAGCCCGAAAAATAAATGTTATTGTTTATGTATTTTAATTAAAATTTGAACATTTCAGTGACATTTTAATGAGTTTTCTGGCCAACCATGCTGTGTGCGAAATTTTCGACAAATTTTGTGAGCTATTTTCATACAGGGTATGCGAGTGTGTGTGTGTGTGTGTGTGTTTGTGCAACGAAAAATGTCTACGAAGACCCAGGCACATGCAAAACAGACAAAGCTAGTGGGGAAAAGTAAGCGCGAGAGAGCGAGAGAGGGAGACTGCAAGAGTCAAGCTTGGGCTGAGTGATGGAGTGAGAAATGCCGGAGCATGGCGAAAAATTAATGAGCTGTTGGCTGTTGCCTGCCTTTGAGCAAATCACACACAGCAAAAAAGGAAACGTATATATGTGGAAGAAAAAAGCAAATAAAAGAAAATCAGCCCAAAGGACGACAAGGACAGCGACGGCGCTTGAGCTGCGGTTGCGGAAACCGGAAACAGCATATATGACAACAGAACGGAAGGGATTTTTCATATTCAATTGAGCTAAATGATTTATGTCAGTGTATGTGTGCGCCTTTGAGTGACTTCCCTGTGTCTATGTGTCTGTTTTTGGTGCAATCAACGCCGGACAACTGTCTGTGAGCGGAACTCATTTGAATAACGTTTGACTGGCGGAACATTTCTTTTGACAACTAAAAATGTGAGCAACGAGTCGAGCTGTAATCTCAATTTGCATTTCCATGCACTCCCTTGTAATCAGAGAGTTTAATGTGAGCCACGCTGGCTACTGCACCACTATAAAGTGGGTCAGCCTGACAGCCAAGCAGCCAGGCACCAAAAGGCTTAGCAATTACAGTTACTTTCCTATAATTTCCATTTTCTCGACAACTAATTCGTTTCTAAATGCTCCAGTAAGTTGGCTTTGTGTTCACCTAATGATTATCATTTCGCTCTGCAATGCAACTAGAAGGAGATAACTAAAATCAACTCTCTTAAGATCAAAAATCATTGTCACTTGACGCACATTCGGTTCGATCCCGCTCAGCATGAGCTCGGGCAGCCAGCGATGTGCTTTACTCTGATTTCGGAATAGCCTCGAGCTAACCTAATTGTCTGAGCTCTGATTGCAATACAGATTTCGTTTCGCCTTGGCAGCCCATCAAAGTGAACAAAAGCAGGAGAGTGAAACCAGCAACTGCAGACTCAGATGCAAGCAGCAAAAAAGCACTTGGCGCAGGTTCGGGTAGCAGGCGCTTCCAGTTACAATTTGTTGCCATTGATGGGAAGGCAGCCCGGGCTCATTGATAGCCAATTTGGCTGCTCAATTGGCAGGGTGGCAGCCAAGTGCAAAACGTCAAAATGCAATCGAAATTGGCAATCGACAATCAGCAATCGGCAATCGGCAATCGCCGTCGCAATGGGCCATATCGATGACGATAACCATTGGCCATTCCCAGCGGAAATGTTGGCCAATTGTCAGTCATGTGCGGGGCCACAAGCGACTCGCATGCCGGCGAGTCGATTGTGTTTGGCTTCTGTTGTCTCCCAACTATATTGCTGATGGCCATTAAAGCCAAAATGGCAATGGCTTTAATGCTATGAACTAATCTGAGACCCTAGCAAATGCTGCCGCTGCCGCTGCTGCTGCTGCTGCTGCTCTTGGCATCGATTTTAATTAGAAAGCAGCACTAATAGAATTTTTAATTAAAAAATGTTCTAGCGAAATGCCAGAGCCCCCCAGCTAACGCCATGCGCGCAGTTTGCTTGTTGTTTGCTCGTGTTGGTTTTACATTTTGTTTGACAACGTGACACGCACACAAGCCACAGCAACAACAACAATAATGGAAGAGAGACTGCTGCCTATTAATTAAAATTTTGGCATTTAAGTGCACGTCGCGCGTTGGCCTTCTCGTCAATCATTTGGCCAAATTTGAAATGTGTCAATAACATTTTCATACAGAAAACACAAAATTCAATTGTAAAATTACTTCAAAGCCAAAAACTCAAAGACATCTATCGATTGGAGCACTTAGCGCGCTTTTCTCCTCCCCCCGCACACAGTTGGCTGTTCCCATGTTTCAAATACCATATTTTAATGCGATGTAGTTTCTCATTTTCATTGGGGCTCGCCTTCGGTTAGACATAGACAACAGTATCGTTGGCATTCATGCTTATCAATGCGCACTTACCTTGACTGGAGTGTAGGTAAGCGTGGAGCCCTGGGCTGAGTGGGGCCGGAAGCCGCTTTGCGGCATATCGAAGGTCTCCGCGGTGTTGTTGAAGGACCACTTGAAGTTCTCGGGTGGCGGAAAGGCGTCCACTTCGCAAACGATTTCGGCCGACTCGCTGCGGGCTACGCCATAGATTTTCTTTTGATCGGGCCGGCAAATTGGTTTATCTACAGAGCAAGAGAACGAAAGAAAGAGTGGGAGAGAGAGAGAGAGAGAGAGAGAGAAAAGTTAGAAACTTTGATGTTTGTCAAGTGCATTTTGCTGTTCGTCGGCGGCAACTGCTGCAAATCAATAATCGCATTGCTTGGCCAAAGTTAATGCAATAATGCCTGAGCAGTTCGAGTGCACATTCTCCTCCAGTTGGAGAGCTTGACTGGGCTTTTTGTTTTTACATGCTACGGCCCAGGCAGCTCGCCCTCACTGGTCCCGCTAGCCCCGCTAGCTCCGCTGGCCATTCCCGAAAACCGCACTCAAATCCTAAGTAGAAAAGTTTGCCAGCACAAAAAGCAGCAAGGATAGAGATTCCCTTTTGCATCCCATCCCTGCATGCAGCCTGTGCATTCGCACTGAGCTGCCATGTTGCCCATTAAAGCAAACTAAACAGAGTCCGAAACAGCTACAGCAAGACCAACAGCAACAGCAGCAGCAACAAAAGCAGCAACAGAAACAAAGCAAAGTGAAGCGAAAAAAAAGAAAGAAAAAACAAGATGTGCAAACGTTAACTGAAAGAAAAACTTGGCCGTAACGAAAGTTTTGAGCCCTCAACGAAACAGCTAGGAAAATTCAATTTCTTCTAATCCTTGGGCAAACAAAACCAAGCCAAGCTTCAACTGCAGCTGCATTGAACACTGCGATTGCACAATTTATAGTACAATTTGACAGCTCGCAGTACTGTTCGAGGTGTTGTTGCCTCTCCTGCTGCTGTTGCTGTTGCTGCTGCCGTTAAAGCTAAAGCTAGAGCTAAAGCTAAAAGCAAGCTGTAAACAAATTTCCATTGAGCAGTGTCAAGCAGAAGTCCGAGCGACAGGCATTGGGTTTTCGGCTGTGGCTATTCCCATTCACAATGCAGCCGAGTGCGGCACAGCCTCAACTTGGGTAACGTTGCACCACCAGCTACAACAGCTACAACAGCTGAACAGAGGATGAGCGGCGTTTAGGTTGGAACAAAAGCAAGAGCAGAAAAAATAACAAAAGCTGTGAAAACTGCTAAATTAGAGCAAAAACGAAATGTATCGCATGTTTAAGAAAAGTAGATACTCTTGCCCAATCTGGAGAGCCCCAATAATTTAATTCCATAATAATGTATACAAAATAAGTAAATAAATAAAAATATGCTAAAAAAGAAAACAATAAATATAAATGAATAAATAAAAAAATTTAAATATATAAATAACTAAATATATAAATACATTTATTCATATATCATTCAATAAATGAATTAATAATTAATAAATAAATATATTAATAAGTTAATAAATTAATAAGTTAATAAATAAATATATAAATAAATAAATAAATATTTAAAAACTAAGTTAATAAAAGTATTTAAATAAATTAATTCATAAGCAAATAAATAAATAATTAAATAATAGAAATACTAGAAAAATAAATTATTTAAAAATTAAAACAAAATTAATAATTAATAAATAAATAAATACCTTTGCTAACATTTTCTTGTTTTCTTCTGTATTCAACTACACATTCATTATTTTTTTAAAAACGTGTTATAATAATCTATACAGACACTTTTTGCAAACCTACTCAGAGAAAGGGTATAGAAATAAAGCTTGTATATAAAAAAGCGCCACTGTAGAAACATAATAAGAGGAAATGGAGCAGGAAACAGAAGCAAAAGCAAAAGCAAAGCATAAGGCAACAACAAACCGACCAACAAAACACAACAATAACAAAATTGAGCAGGGAACAAGGATCTGTGTGCTAAATTGCTAAAAAAGAGGCAAAAATAATTAACAGGAACGGTCTTTCCGTTTTTTAATTGCAAGTTCAACACTTTTCACAATCAAATTGAGCAGAAAACTCGAGCTGTGGATTAAATCTGATGATTGAGGGCAACCAAAAAGCTGTGTAATTAGTTTAAAAAGGTTGTTGTGTGGTCAAAGCGCTGGCAACATTACGAATTTCATTTGTTTCGATTCTGAAGCTATTATTAAACATACTCTACTATAAACTTAAGCTGGCAAGGCAAAGTAGAAATAATAGACCGAACTAAAAGTGATTTCAGATTAGCCACAAATATAGAAAAGAGAAGCTAGAATGCATTTAGTTTGGAAAACATCAGCATATTCAATATTTCAATATTAAATTCTGAAATTCAGTGGAAACCATTGTGTGTTGGAAAATAAAATACAAAAATGGACAAACATTTGTTAGTTCGTGTAAAGGGTTTCCGTATTGTGAGCTGACTGATAGAAAGGAAAAGGAAATGCGGCCATTCAATGAGAAAATAACTGAATGTGAACAAAGAGGCAGGAAGCCGAGCAAAGGGCTTTTTGTTGACTAAAGAGCGTGCCTGGCGAGCACAGCCTAGCTGGCTGGCTGACTGGCTGGCTGGGCTGGTCCAGGCCAAGTTTTACTTATTGTGCTCCAGTTAAAAGAAATCAAAGTTGGCAACCGCAAAAGTGCGCACGGGCTAGGCCAAGATGGCTAAGCTAAAAGCAAAGCCCAGCTCGAATCAGCTTCAGTTTCGGCTGCAGTTGCACCCGCACACAAAAGCCCAACAATATAAAAGCCATTCGAGTGCGACACAATAACGGGGGCGTATACGCAATAAGGCCGCAACAGCTCCGCATGGGCACAGGGTTCACCACCCGCCCGCCTACTCGCTAACACGCTCAGCCATCCAGGCACTCGACTACTCAATAATGCTGCCTTTTTGTGTGTCAAAGGTTCTTGGCGAAAGCCTAAATAGTGCAGCACCCGCTGCTGCTGCGACGGAACTCTATCAATGCTGTGGGCACAGCATCAGCACCACCAGCACCATCAGCACCACCAGCACCACCCGCAGCAGCAGCAGCCAAACGGGATTCGATTTAATAGCCAGCTCGCATTTAAGAGCTGCGAATGTTTGTTAATGGCTCAAGCCGTACGTTTAGCCATGTGCTGAAAGAATGATAGCCCCGCGCAGCCATTCAGTGTGTTTTTTATGAGCACAGCCACAATAACAATGTCGCGGGAGCCATGCAAATCGACGCGCACACATGTCAAATGTGGGCCACGCTTAAAATGTTGCGCATACGCAGCGTTGCACAGCGCTATAACTTTCGGCATGGTTTTCCTCTCATCGCAATGTATGTTTTCTTTTCTCCCCCCTTTGTAAAGTGCTAAATAAAACTCAACACGTGCCCCATAAAACTTGACATGCGATTGTCGAGAGCAAGAACAACGTTTTATATACTCGCAATCAATTCAACGAAATCCTAAATAAATGAAACGCAGTTGGAGCACAATGCGCGGCCCCACCCCTCGCACTAGCATAGCTTAAAGTCGAGCAAGTCTGTTGAGTCCTTCTACTTACACATCACTTTCAGCTCGACTATGTTCGAGTCGCCGTCTCCTTCCACATTGGAGGCGGTGCACGTGTAGTTCCCAGCCTGGTGACGGGTCACGCCCTGCAGCGCCAGATCTCCGCTGCTCACAATGACGCCGGCCCGCTGATTATGCTGGATGATTTGATTCTGCGAATTACAAATACCAAATGATCATTAGTCGTAAGTCATCATCAAGTTAAGTGCCTTAACTATTTAGGTCATACTTCTACTTATCAGAACTTTCTTTTCTTTCATTCTATACCTAAAGCACTCGCAATGGCATTGAGACGATTATCAAGCAAGAAAAGCTGCATCAATTAATGCAATTACGTATACGCCGCATACGCAATTCATTGCGGAGCATTTATAAGCTTTGCTCCCAGTCCTTCGATCAATGCAAACTCTCAAGCGAAGCCAATTAAACACTATTAAAATAAAATATATTAAATAAAATAAATTACTGAATATTGAATTTCATTATATCATTCATTTTATTTCTAAGATCTGCCTTTAAAGTGTATTACAATATTATACGAAAAGTTCGCATTTCTTATAAATCACAGTTTCTAATTTCATTTTTATTGTGTTGCGATAAATTTGAAATCGATTTATCAAGCAGTGCCATATAAATTATCAATGCCTTTCGAATCTCGCCAATTTAAATGTAATGGCATTGCTATTCCAGGCGAGCTTGCCTCTCGGGCGGAAGGTCAGTGGAGCATTCATTTATTATAGAGGCTAACCCTCTAAAAATTTGGTCGCTCATAAACGCGCAGTCATACGCGAGGCGCTTCATTAGAGCACTGGGCGTGAGTGTGTGAAACGTGTTTGGCATTAGCAAAGAGCTCAAAATCGACCAATATTTACTTAAATTTCACCCACACACACACACACACACACATACACACACAGTCACTTGACCTGTACGAGCAGCACGTTCGCGTTATAAGTATAGACTCAACACACGCTGGCAGCTGTGGGCTGGCCACGCCTATCGTAGCTGGAGGTTTGGCGCTCCCAATGCGCTGGCACTCGACAAGATTTTGACGCATTTCCCCAGAGCCTTGTGCCATTTAGCAGCAAAACAAATTCGCACTTTGGCTTGCACAACAACAACAGCAACAACAACAAGAACAAGAACAACCAAACCACGAACAATGGCAACAAAAGCAGCAACAACAGTGAAATAAATAAAAATGTGTGTATAAATTGTCGACAAAAGTCGAAATGGCAAAACAACAAACGGCAAGGCGAACAAAGCCAGCATGACCTTAGCACACACACACACACACACACACATAGACATAGGTATGTGTATGCATAAGTAGAATGTGGCGCAAATACAGTTGAGAATATGTGCAAATAGTATACAATAAACGCGGACAAACAATGCAATGTGGCAACACTTTAATAATAGTGCTGCCTGCTTTGCCGAGAACTGGGCCACAGCTTTGATTCCACTGTGTTAGTGTATGTGTGTGTGTGTGTGGCATTGGCAGTGGAGCCACAATCCACCATTGTGGATCAGCCAGATAGTTCGGCCCGTCGGTCAACAACAGAATGTTTGCACAAATATATAAACATACAGACACATATTCCATATATATCGATATTTTGTTGCTTGATCTTATCTATTCTCTAAGGCCAACACGGCGTATGCTTAATATTTATGTATATAGCGCGCACTTTAAACTCCTGGCGCACACAGCGAGCAGCGAGCACACAGCCTTAAAGCCCGCTGAGGCCACGACCACTCCCACTCCCACTCCCACTCCCACTCGCACTTCGCTTGACCCCTATTCGCACTGCTCCCGCGGGCCTCACTTAAATAACCCCCAAGATGTTGGCTGCCGCTTGCCAGCGCCCTTATCAGCGACCGCTGTTGTTGCTCTTGTCATAAAACAAATAAAAATGTCGCCAGGCACACAAAAGTAAATAAAGTTCAAGGTTGTCACACAAACAGCAAACAAGGAGCAATAGAAAAAATACGCACACACACACACACAACTAAAGTAAAAGTGAATAAGTAAACAAATAAAAAAATAAATAAGGTGGGTTCCACTGCGTTCCGTCTCAGTTGAGGATTATTTCAATAGTTGAAGGCACATCCGCAGCAGCTTTTCCGCACTGGCTTTTCCGTTCTGCTCAGCTTGCTGCCGTTCGCACAACCCTTTTGCCAGCTGCCTACCGCCCGCCCCTCGCCAGACCCCCCCACAGTGCTAATGGCGCATTTTATGCGCTGCCATTTTATTTGTCTGTCTGCAGAGACAAGCGCCTTGACATGTTTGTGTTTGCCTGGCGCCACGCCCCCGCCACCAGACCCACTGCTTCGACGGCTACGGCTACAATAAATACCCAATTAGTGTTGACCATTTGCTTAATGGACAGTCTGATTGGGCTGCCCTCTACGAGTTGAACAACATTTTCCTTGCCCTCGCATCAACTACACATTTCTTGGTATTTTAACTAGATTTATGCCTCATTTCGTGCCATTCAAAAGTCACCAAAAACTTTCCGACATACGCATTGACTATCAATTCGCCTTTGAGCACGGCAAATTGAGTTTCCTACACATCTGACAGAATAATCTGAGCAACTTGAAAGCCGCTTTGCACTTTAAAACTGTTTTCTTGGAATCGAATGCTTAGTTAAGCTAGAGCGAGAGCTATATTCCATGGAAATGATTCCCGTTCAAGTCTATTTATTTTTCTGGTTATCGAAAGTCGATTAACTTTGTATATATATAATATGTAACTATTTTTAAAAATATAGAAAACTAGAATATAAATGCATTTAGCTTCTTCCTCAATCAAATTGTGTGTTTATTACTTTGCATTAATATTATTATTAATATTACAAATATTTATATTTGATCTCTTCTTCTGTCTATGCCGTATCACAAAAGCAATTCTCATTCAGACTTTAATAAATTGTAGCTAAAATTGCTTTGTGTTATTGCTCGTTTCAGTTCTAATCAAATTTTCCGTTTATGTTTGCTATTTCAGCACTTCCATTAAGACAAATAAGTGCACTCACACACACACACACATATATATATATACAAAGAGACGCTTTCATACATGCGCATGTGTTAAATAACTTTTGCTGCCAGAAGCATGCAGAAATCGGTCTTTGCGTTTTTACCCTCTGCACAACGATTGCTGGTCGGTTGCGCTGGCAACGTCTTCCATCAAAGTTGTTGCCAGCTTCTTAATGAGCATGCAAAAGTTTACCACACACACACACACACACAAACACTTACACATCGACACACACGCTCACGCACACGCACACGCACACTCAAAGAGGTAAAAGTTTTGCTTCAAGTTTAATAAAACTAATTGTTAATTTAATTTGCCAGCTCGTCGTTAATTGTTGGCATGCATAATTGAATAATAACTGACAAAGACAAAGCGACGCCAACAACAATTTAACACAGTTGTCCTCTGTCATTGTTTACACAAACACACACACATACACACACGCACGTATTACAGCTATAAATATATATCTCCATATATTACGTGCGTGGACTTGAAGCCGTAACGTGGCCAAAACCACTTGCGCTTGACGAGTGAAGACTCAGCTTTTGATTAAGTAAATTGCATTGAATGCGAAACGAGATACACAATGCCATAATCAATCTAGTTCATTATTGAGCCAAGTCTGACGGCTGTCCGTCTGCGAAAACAAAAGTTGCCACACACACACACACACACACACAAGTTTATTTAATTTAATTCCAATTGAAATTGCCCACAAATTGCTGTTTCCAATTTGACAATGGACTGCTTTGCACTTGACTTGCATTTGACTTTCGCTTAGCCCTTGTCGTTGCTTCTCCTTTTGCCTGCTGTAAGTACGCACTGAGCGTAAGGCTTGGCCCGGACTAATTACGCATACGCCATGTGAGCTCGACACAATTCAGACAGCACATAAAGAAACTGAATACATAGCCAATTGTATTTAGCCACTGCTTCCCCATTGCTATCGCTCTGTGTCTGTTTCCCTCTGTTTTGTGGTCCTTCTCTCTCCCCCATTTCCATTTCATTTCCGTTAGCGCTTTTTGCTTCGCACTCAGCTTTTATTGTTATGACGTTGAGCAAGTCAATTGGCTGGCAAGCAACTAACTAACTGTTTAGTCCTCTTGTTAGCCCTGTCAACAGCGACATGAGCTGCAATTTGCATGTGCGTGTAAATCGCTCGCTCACACACCATCCATCCAGCCATCTGTCTGTCTCGCACTTATTGCTTGTAAGCCTTTTGTTATGGTGACAACTAATAAGAATGCAATTTATGTTGTGGCAGCACTCGAAATATCCAATTATGAATATATGCAAACTTGGCTAGATTTTGTCTATAAGTAACTGTAAGTTTAGCTGCGAATTGTCATCCAGGTGATGCATTAGCCATTAATTTGTTTTAGTTTAATCAAACTTGGCTCTATAAATACAGTGTGTCACCACAGTAACTGTTCTTCAACATTCGTTTCGCTTAGTATGCGCATATAACACGTAACGTCCATTTGTATTTAGCATTGTAATTTGTCTACAAATTGATTGACAGCCATAAAGGAATATGTATATATATGTATATATCTATATATATATGTATGTACTTCTATTTGGCATTTTTCGATTTGTGCTCTGACAACTCTGCTGTTTGTGGCATTGTCGTACTCTGCTCTGCCATCTCGTTTCATTATTCATCTGCCGTCTCTTTTCGATAGCCGAACTTTAAGTTCATGGCACATTTGTGTTGGCTGCCTTTGTGAAAAGTTTCTGGCCGTGTTCTTGTTTATTTATTATGAGCATTTGCCAAAGTTATGCCTGATTGTCGTTGTTGCCTTCGATGTTGTTTGCCCTGTGCTCAGCCATGTTGGTCTTTGACTGCTGTTGCTGCTGCTGCGCCAACTAATGAATTCAATTAGCATTCATATTATTCATACACTTGATTCACTGGCTGCGGCTCGAGCACATTGAATATTATTTATTCGCTTGTTGTTCGAGCTGCTCCTCTGAACTTGTTCACTATCTATTGTTTTTGCTTATGCCAGCCAGCTCAAGTTTTTGTTTACTACTTGTAAAACTAATAAACAAATGATTTGCAACGCAAAGTTTGCACATTTGGGGGGCCCCACTGAAGTGGGACTTGAGCCGCACTCGAGGGGGCCGCTTGACTCGATTGCCTTAAAATAATTGGCCAATAATTCAGTAAAAATGACCACTTCATTTTGGTTTTATTATAATTCACTGGCGGTTTGCCTATTACAGGCTATACAAATACACCCACACACACACACACACGCACGCACACATTGATTGCACGCCAATGCCAGGGGAATTGCCGGAAGTACAAGCCTCGCTTCCGTATCCACAATTGTCTTGAGCTATTTGAAGAGCACTTGAAGGTCAATCTACTTAGGCCATATTTTGTGCTGCTCCAAACGAGTTGCACACTTCTGCATGTACAGATAATGAGTGCTTAGAGAAGGTCACGCGTACATAATGCGGCTGAATAGCTCTTGATTTAAATATATATAAATATAGTCATATACATGCATACGTATATACATATATATTTCAATGAGCTGCATTTACAAATAGTAGCTCCTCGTGCTCTCTAAAGATACTCGTTTGCCTCACTCTGTCTTTCTCTCTCTTTCTTTCTTTCTCATACACACATACACTCTCTATCTTTTCTTCTCTGTTTCAGTCGATAAGTCTTGATAAATCTTTGGATTTGAAAAGTGTTTTTGCTACTTACATTATGCTTCCAGACAACTTTATAAGCGGCGGGATTTGCATGCACTTTACACTCGAAATAAACATCATCGCCTTCCTCGATATCCTCCGGATTTAGGTTCGAGCCCAGGTCCAGCTGCAAGGTGGGTATAACTGCAACAGAGCGAGAAAAAAAAAGAGAACATGACCAGCTGATTCTAATGCATATATACACATATTTATGGCCACATTTGCATGTTGCTTATGTGTGTGAGTCAATGTCTGTGTGTGTGTGGGTGTGTAGTCTTAGTCTTGGTCTAGGCAGAGCCTATCAACTGCAATTTGCTGTTGTTTTACTTTGAGCCAAGTTTAGCACAGTCAAAAAAATATATGGGCAAATAAACAAAGGAAAGAGGAGAAAGAAATGCGCAAAAGAAACACTCAGAAACGGTCAACAAAAAAGGGAAATGGGGTTAATCTGCGCTTATCTGTGATTAGTGTCGCTTCGTAGGAGTACGTGCACACCGCCCCGCCCCCTTGCCACCCGCCCAGCGCCATTACCTTTCCTCTTGGCAATGGTTTCTTATTATTTGGCGCATTGTTGTTGTAGTTTGGTCTTGGGTTGTGCTTACTGTTTTCTTTTGCCACGTTTTATAAACAAGTTTCTTTAAGCCGATTTCGCTCTTTGGAAAGACTTGTTAATGAAAATGAAAATCGCTCGCCTAAGCCCAGCGAATGACAGCCAGCTAAAGAATTTGAGCAAAAACAGTGACAAAGGCTGAGACAGAGACAGAGAGAATGGGCCAGAGACAAAGGCAAAAGTTGTTTGCATAATTTAAAGACCTTTTTGCCTGCTGCTCAACAAGTTCATTAACGTTGACTTTAAGCCCAGTTTGTAGCGAATGGCCGTCCGAATAGGGCAGCACAGTACTCGCTTCGAGCACTGGCTTAGGGGGCTGGCTGGCTGGCTGGTTGGCCGGCTAGCTGGCCACACTGTTGCGGTTAGATGGGCTTAAGTGGTAATAACTGTCACTGGCCAAGCTGGTCAGTGGCAGCAGTGGCAGCAGCAGCCCAAACTGGCCAACTTTACTTGGCTAATGCATTTTATGGCTCACAGTCCAACTGCAGCAGCACAAAAGCAAAGCAAACCCGAAACCCGAAACCCGTAACTGCAGCTTAACCTAACGACTTTTGAATGCCGCTGCCACAGTTTGTAGCAGACATTCGCAATGTGCTGCCGCCTCCGACTCCTTCGGCTAGTCTTGCTGCTCGTACTGCTCGTGCTGCTGCTCCTGCTGCTTCTAGTGTGTGAGGCCTGTCATTGTCTGTTGCGTAAAAAGTTGAACAACTGCTCGTTAGCAGCCCTTAAATTGATTCCACTGGCTCCTGCTTCTCCTTCTCCGTTCTCTTCTTCTCCCGACACTGGCCATATAAATTACATTAACTTAAAAGTACTTCTGTCCCGGCCCGACCGACTGAAACTGAGAAAAATTGGCTTAGAGCTAAATTAATTGCGAATGGCAGATGTGCAGTGTGTATAGTTTTTGAAAATAGTGTGCATCTGCACTAGCTGCAAACTTTTGGCGGTGAGTGTTATGTATTATGACAGACAAAAGTACTGAAATACTAAATTAAACCACTCCAGTTGCTAAGTGAATAATCGTTTTATTCAAGCATAAGACAACACTCAACTTTGGCTGGAAAACATTAGTTCTGGGTATTCAATTAAATAAATCCTATAAGCCGGAATCCATGTGGAACTTCTGCTTGGGCTGCTTGAATATACATAGTTCCCTGATTTCCATTAGAATTGTTGTATTCTTAGAAAATCTTTTTTAAGGCCTATACTACAATATCATCTGCTCCGAGTAGTAGTCCCTCATTGATATGCCAATCGATTTGGCAATGCAGCCAAAAATCAAATTGATAAATATATTTGGCTCTTCAAAAGTTCCTCCTCAGCTGTAAGCTCGAATGGATGGTTTATTTATAGCATCAATACCCACCCTGGCCCTGGCAGAGCTTTCACAATTTTCACCCTGTCAGCACATGTTTACAGTCAGCTTTGGCGGAACTTCCCACTGCTTGAGCATACTTAGTTCTGGCATGGACATTGTCCATATTTCGCCAGCTTACTCATTTTTTTTTTTTCTTCTTTTTCGGGTAGCTGCTGCGTCATTATTTTTATTGCGGATATGACTTTAATTTTTAGTGGTTTCCGTTTCATTTAATTTTCATTTTTAATTCAAGTTGATTGTGCGGAAAATTAAATCTTTTGCTCAGCTACTCGCTGGCATTTCGGTTTGCTTGTACTTTTCTGTATTTCTCTGTATATTTAGGTCAAGGTACAGCGCAGAGATTTCATAAAATTTGAGATAACTTCGTTTTATGACAATTCTCATATTAGGTGGAATAATGGCACAATTATTGGCTGCTCATTTGCAGCGAAGTGCAGGGGAACTTTTCAATTTACCCCTCGGTGCAAACAAGCGGCGCGCTTAAAGAAGACACAAAAATCTTTGCAAGCGAGAGGAAATCACAGGATGCAGAAGCGAAAAGGAAGAGAGAGAGAGAGAGAAGAGCTTCCAAAATATTTTAAGCACGCTATAAACATGTAAATGAGCATGGAAATTGAAATTGTTATCTAATTTTTTATATCAGCAAGCGACGCGCGTAAAATTGAGAGTCTGCTTCACGGCGCCCACGCAGACATCGTGAAATGCTCCTGCGGCAGCAAAGGCTGCTCCTTCAGCTACTGCTGCTCCTTCGGCTGCTGCTGCTGCTGCTGCTGCTGAAAGGAGTAAAGTTTCCCTGGCAATGGGGAACGATGCGCAAAAACTCTTAGATAATAGACGTGGCAACTGTTTGCCTAACGACAACGACAGCGACAACGTTGGCGAAATTCTCGAGACTATTGAAACATAAAGGAAAGTGCTCTTACATATACTTTATGTACATATATGTATGTGTGTGGGCTCCTGCCTGGGTCAAAGTCTTTGAGCTGACACTATGCGAAGAGCACTCGTATAGAGCCAGCTGGTAGGGCACAAGTTGCCTTTTTAATATCTTGACATAGAAATTTTATTAACAAACTTTGAGCGCATATTGTTGACTTGGCCCATAAAACAAGCGCTTGACATTCGGGCTGAAAGCCGCGAGAGACAAAGAAAAAATAAAACGCGAGAAAGCCGAATGGAAATAACCTCATGTCTATGAAATTTATATGCAAATCAGTATTGATTCCGAGGACACGGGTGATAAGCGCTCGGCACACTTTATGACACCGCCGCCTGCCGACTGTGCTGCCACCCGAAGCCCCACCTCGGCTAGTTTACGTGCCACTTACGGCCATAAAATAAAGCGCGTGTTCAACATGCGTGTAATTATTTGACAGGGATAGCTGTGCCCGTGCCCGAGCCCGCCTCTGCGGCAGACCTCAAGCTTTATTGACATTGCGCTGAACTGGGGCCGGTCTATCCCATTTGTTTGAATTGAATAATATGTGACTCGAAGTGGGTCAGACAGCCGAAACATTTGCATCGACTGTTCACCATTTGACAAGCTGATTAGCTGCACTGATAACAGGCTCAAGCTGAGGGCAGGGGCAGAAAAATACTGTTAAGGTAGTCTTTGAAGAGTTATCTAGGGCTGAATATTAAAAATTATTTATGAAAATCAAATGAATAAAATAATAATAATTATTAATAAATATTTATTGAAGTTGATATGCATATATATGCATATAAGAGTTATATGGGGTATTATAAAAAAAAAAAAAAAATGAATAAAATAATACTAATACTCAATATATATATGAATGATGTTGACATCGAATATTCGCTTTGATTATTTATCTCAAATTCTGGGAGTACTCACAGAAGACATTCAGTTTCATGGCCGTCTCTCGTATGCCGTTGCGCACCAGCTCGTTGGTGGCGCGACATGACAACGCTTTGCCGTGGTCCTCCCGCGTTGGGGTGATGGAGAGAATGGAGGTGCTGGCATTGCCATCCTCGGTGACCTTTAGAGGGGTCGCAGCGGGTTACAATTTGAAAACATTTTATGTGGGTCACTTGGTGTAACTCACCTTCTGGCTGTGGCCGTGCATCTCCAAATTGCCCATCCACCAGGTAATTTTTGCCGGCGGCCTTGATCCGATTGCCTGGCACTCAATCTCGTATTTACGGTCAGCTGACATGGGCTGATTGTTGAAGCTGATTTCTACCAGAAGTGGACGCACTGCAAATACACAAATGTATATACGTGTGTGTGTGTGTGTGTGTATTTGCATCCATTAATATTTATAGTTAATTTATGTGTTTAAATGGCGTTTAAGCAGTTTTTATATACATGTGTGCATATTTTAATTCTTTTCGCTTTTCCCTTTTTGCCATTTATGTTTATTTATTCAAATTGTGTGTGAAAAATCGAAAACGCAATGAAAATCGACAAGCAACGCAATTAAAATTAATTGCGGTGAATTACGATTCCAACGCTTATTCAACAACTGTATACTCGTATACAACTACAACAACAACAACAACAGAAACACTATCACACGCGTAACAATAGCAAATAAACATATATGTATGTATATATGTATGTCAAGGTATGCACATACATACGCTTCAATAATTGTGGAATATAAAAGTATAAGTATTTTATAGCACAGCCACGTTTCCTTTCTTTCCCTGTATATAAATGCAATATACATATATATAACTAAATTATATATAAATGCTATATGCCTTGATTTACTGATAAGTAATACTCTCTCATTGTTGGGAATGACTGCAAACTAATAATAATAGATACTGGCCTATATTTATATCAAAGAGTCACAGTCCCAAATAGATTCCGATGATTAGGCAGAAGTCAGACTCAATTTCTACTGATTATACAGCAAGGACAAGCTTCAAAAAGCTTTTTGAATAAACTTCAGTATTTTGTTGCTTTCGGCTGGGTAATAGACATGATAATTGACTGTCGTGATCAGGTGAAAAAATAGATGGTATAAATGTCAAATCAAAGAAATTTTTATTTGATTTGTGGCTGTGGTCTAGTATGCCTGAATTGCTCTATCAAAGCAACTCAATCAATTGCGCCAATCGAAGGGAAAAGTCAAACAATGATTTGGTAACTGCAATTTTATGGAAATAAATTTAATTAATTTTGCACTACTATCAAATGGCGTTTCATAATTTATCTGTCAGCATTATTTAAAACTCAAATCAAATAATATTTGTTTATCTATAAGCATGCATATATATATTATATAATATATTAATTATTTACATTTCGATCATTTGCTTGTTTGATGCAAAATGTGAAATGTTGTTTGTATTTATTGCGGTTGAAAAATGTTTACATGCTAAATTAAAAAGCGCACTTAAACTTCAATTGTGTGTGTGTGTGTGTATAGACATATTTGCTAAAATCGTTCATGAAAAGAATGTAAACATGGTCACGTAATGCGGCCAGGTTCATTATCGCGTTTGCACATTGTTACCATAATATTACCTAGAAAACAAGTTTATTTACTCTTTTTTTTTTCTTGTTAAATGCTTTAGCAAATGCAATTTAAATTATATATAACGAAATTGTGAAATTCTGAGCGTAATTTAAATAAATATTACTATTTACCGAGAATATTTAATACCCTTTTCGCAGGTATTTCATATTGGTTTCCATGGAAAGGGAGCAATTCGCATAAGAATGTTGCGTCTGATGCGATGCTTTACGAAATTAATTACGTAAATATTTATTGAATGAAACATGAGTTGACATATCACATAGTTCGCCATATCACAATCAATAGCAGTTCGATTTTCATTCCCAAAATATTATCCTTTCGCTCAGTCGTATTTAAAATCAGGTATAAATAACTCGCACAGACTTCATTTATGATTTTTTTTTTTTTTCTTAACCTACTATCGCGCGTAAGCGTATTTAATCTGTGGCCAACCAAACGAATCGCTTTCAGTTTTCTATTTGCATTATATGCCATATAAACTATGCATTTTCATGCGAACAAACCAATATATAGTTTTTTTTTATTGGAATTGCTGTTGTTTTTCCATTTACAGCGGTTGGCCGCGTATTTTATGCATTAATTTAAAGGCATGACATTTCAGTTAAGCCAAAATGCAATAAAAATATCAAATGAAATAAAAAATGTTGAATGCGACCGCATTGATATGTGTGTGTGTGTGTGTGTGTGTGTGTGTATTGGTTATATTCTTATTATTATGTTTTTATTGAAACAACACGTGTACCTATGTGGTTGGACCCCAGAGTATGTGCATGCGTGTGTGTGTGTTTGTGTGGTTCATAGTATTTTTTTTCTGCCTTTAATTTTCTGTAACACTTGATTGTAATTAAATTAATTATGTACATTTGCATTGGACAACCATTAAAATGTTTAATTAAACAGGCAACGAGAGGCATCTCCACTGGCTGAGCTTGATTAATTATGCAAACGAGCCTTTTTTTAATAATTAGACATTTAAATTGTTCAAATTGTCAACAAATTAAATGAATAGAATAGTTGCTAAACGTCGAGCGAACTCTATCGAGAATACGTGCTCAACTCTAACAGACGGACAGATGGAGGGACAGACGGATGGACAGACCTATATAACTAGCTCGCAGCGAGATTAACGAATCTGATGAGAAATCTATGGCATGATATGCATAGGGTCCATTCGTTATGAAAAAGCGTCTTGAGTGAGTTTGAGTTGAGAGAGATAACTAATGAGGCTTTACCCAAAAGTTGCCAGAGAGTAAAGGCGTTGAGTCCGTCGAGCTTATGCATGCATAAACTACTTCGTATTACTATTTCGTGTTTTCTCGGCTCGGTAGCTTGTTGCCCTAGCAGTGAAACTAAGACACGGCAGAATCAGTGCGCTGTGAGCGGCACTCAAACGGAATGATCACTTTTTCAGTTGCTATGCTCTCTCACTCTCTCTCACTCTCTTTCTTTCTCTCTCTCTCTTTCTCTCTCTCTCTCTCTCAATCTCACTCTTATGATATCCATCTCTTCGCTTCTGAGTGAAGAGTGTACAGAAATCGTACAAATGTCTGCCCTGCCCATGAAAATTGTTTGATGAAAACGGCGAGAGCCCACACTTAAAGGCCCCTTGCTACTTAAATATATATATTCTACAACATTTTTGTGCTTGTATGCGACCTCAGCAACTCATTTACTCAACTCATTAGCTCGCACTCGCACTCCCACTCCTTCGACTCTTTTTTGCTCGATTGAACTTTCCGCCTCCGAGTCATATAGAAGCGCAATCTTTCACTCAAATGGTTATCGGATTAGCTCTAACGAATTTCGCGACTTGATAATTCCAATAAATTAATTATGGGGCATTTTTAATTATTAATTATTGTTTTGGGCATTCATGCAGCTCTCTATATATCCTATAGGCCCTGCCAAGCCTCATTCCCTCTTCGCAACTTCAGTGGCATCTTGAAATCGACCGAAATTACTATAAAATGAAATCTAGAAATATTTCAACTCATTTATCAATTCAAACTATAAACAAGGCAATTTACAGTTCATCAGTGGCTGCTACTTAGAGGTTTTTCTATTTTAAATGTGAACTACTTAACATGTGCGCTAATGAGCTGGATATGCCGCTGATGTTTGGTGCCTGATGCGCGTGCGAGAGTCGTGACATTAGTAATCTAATTGTTAGTGGCCATAAAATTACCTAATTAAGGTCATACTTATTATTCAAAACTTTTTGCCTGCCTGCGACACGCACACAGCCAAACGCTAAGAGCCAAGAGCCTCACGAATTTCCGTGGCCACGCAACAAGCCAAGGCACACACACTTTTCCCTTCTAGCCAAAGCCAGTTAGCCAAGGTCAAGTGCTGGGCCATAAAACTAATATGCTTGGCAGTGTAGGGACGTTGATATCAATGCTTCTTATATGGCTACTTGTCTGCCATATTAATTAACACGATTCGGGTAGCCAATGACATTTCAGTCGTTGTTGTTGTTGTTGTCCACATTCTCGAACGCATTTGGCCAATAATTTCAGCGCTTTTATTATTGACGTGTTAAATTTTATGCTGTCTAAGTGCGACACTCTTGTCGCACGTACACGTGCATGTGAGTGTGTGTGTGTGTGTGTGTGTGTGTACGGCACAATAATATCAAATATGCGCATCACCATCTGTTGTCGCAAAACATTTTTACTTTTATTAGCCCAGGCCTAAGTAAAAATTGACAGCAATTGCTTTTCTGGCCGCTCCACAGAGTGGGACAGACAGCGACAGAGTGAGAGAGACAGCGATAGAGTAGAGTGAGCGCGACTCCGAAGTGCCATAAAATTCAATGGGCAATCTTTAGCTGTTAGCGCAATGCCTGGGGCATAATATTTGGCAATGGCAACGGCAACGGCAACGGTCGGAGTTGGGGGCTGGCGCAATGCAACAGGAGCTGTGCCCGGGCTTTGGGTATTGTTTGGCAAAAGTTTCTTTATTTATTTGGCACTTTACATGAAAGTATTATTAATAGCGAGCTATTCAAAAATATAGAAACGCCATTTGTTGGCTGTTAGCCAAGTTAATGACTAAATAATGCCAAGCACTGAAAGTTGCACAAGCGCAATAAAGCTGCGAGGGGGTGAATACGAATTACGAAGAGACTCCGGTCTGATATTGTCTTGAAATGAATATGTTTAACCTGCATTTAGTTAAAAACATGCTTGGCTTTTATTTTAGAGATAATTTCACTAAGGTTTTCTTTTCTTAGAATTATTGGAAATCAGTAAAACTAAACAGAATCGATTTGTGTAAATTCTTGAGAAAATTTCTTGAAGCAAGTAACCAACATATAGAGCCGATCAGCACTTGCAATAATTCTCGCTTTTAGTTTCCATTAGCTTAATTAAAAATAAATATTATTTAAAAATGTAGACTTAAAAAAGGGGAAAATCGAATTGCTCTCTGTAAAACTGAATCCAGTGGGAAAATGCAAACACACACGCACACACACAAAGTTCGGTTGTAAGAAAATGGAAAATCGCATTTGCAAATTGCATAAAAGCAAATTCGACATCAGCATTTTACACGGCTCTGATTGCATCAAAGAGAGTAAATACTAATAAGGCTTACAGGATCAAGCGCAGAACTTTTCCCTTTCACACACGCACACGCACACAAATTGGCAGCAATTTAAAACAATTTTTAAATTTACTATGCAATTCAGTGTCGTGCGAAAGGGCAATTAAAAAAAAAAAAAAAAATGCTCACGAAATAATAAATCCGTTTGGAAATGCATTTGGATAAAACAAATTTATGCATGCCTCTGCGTGTCCATCTCTCTCTCTTTCTCTCTCCCTCTCTCTCCGCGTGTGTTAAATGCAGCAAATATGTCCAAACTAAAAACAGCTGCAGCTACATACAATATGTGGGTGCCACAGTTCAGGACAATCGAACAGACGTTCAAAATAGAATTTGTTGTTGTTGTTGTTGTTGCTGTTGCTGTTGGTTTTTATTTGTAATATTTACATAAGCCATTTTATTATCTATTATATTTTTTGTGCCATTCGACTACTGCCATTTTCTTTTTTTTTTTTGCGTTGGCCGTGAATGGGTTTTATCTGCACAGCTATTTGTTAAAAGTTTTATCGCAACGCTTAAAACCGTGCTGCAGGTTGGCCCAAAAAAAAAAGAAGAAAAATAAATAAATAAACTGTTTGGCCAACCGTTTTTAGCACCATATTTCGTACATTTACTCGCGTTGTTGTTGTTGTTGTTGCTGACGTCTGCAAACACTTGAAACTCAATTTAAAATTTTTCAATTTAAGTGACCCAACACGAAGTCAACAACGGCAACCAGGCCGAATTGGTATAGCTATATACATATGTATATAATTTGTATATAATATAAACATAATGTAATGTCATGGATAGCTGGACAGTACTTACAATAGAGCTCAATCGTTATATTGGTGGCCACATGCTTCTTGTGGAAATTGCTCGCCTGGCACGTGTAGACCGCATGCTGGTGGATGCGTGACAAGTTCCGCACCACCAATTTGCTGTTGATGGTGCCGTCGTATGTGTAATCGACGACGCTATTCTGCAGCTGTCCATTCATCAGCCAGGTGACAGTCGGCGGCGGCGAGCCTGTGGGGGTAGCCAAAGCGAATGCGAATGAGAAAAGTTTCAAATGGTCGGAACATTGGGTGGATGTGCCATACTTAAGGTGGGCAACGGCCTGACAAATATGATTAATTCAGGGCTAAAGCACTTTTGCTTGAACTGTATAATGTAAAGATGAAAGCATATGCATTGATTTTAAAAAAAAAAACGAAAAATAATCTTAAGCCCAGCATAAAATATGAATGATCATTGCTGGAATTTCTGTTTACAGGTTTGGCTGTAATTACTCATTGATTAGTGTCTCTGATTTAGTAGAGTGCTTCGCTAGCTAGCTAGCTGGCTGGCAGGCTAGACGCCATCAACATTGTCGCTGTCGTGGCACTTGAATCAACTCACATTACTCATACGCAGCGTGTGGCACTTGGGCGCTCTTAACGACTTCAACTTAATCAAGCACTGAAATTAGCTTTTGTGTGCGTATATGAGCGCACATTAATTTAATGGCCACGGTCAAGGCATATCTACAAAGGAACTCTACACTGTAATATACAAAAGGTAAGCGAGTCAGGAATTTGTTAGTGAAACCACCAAAGAGCCCCACTGAGCACTTGTTGTGTGTGGTAATAAATCCATAATTAGCTAAGCCAGAATTTTGATGAATTTATTCACTCTAGAGGGATTTCCATGCTTCATTATTATGAGATTCCATTGTTTTCTTTTTGCTTAACATTATTTTGCAGTGTTTAGATCATATATTAGGCTAGGCTGTGGGGGCCATCATTATATTTTATATATGATTCGAGTATACTTATTTAGTCTACACAAATATTACGAGCAAAGTGTTTTGTTGTTGTCCTGTGCTGCCAAGTGCCATTAAATCCACCTGCAAATTGAGCAAAACTAACTGCACTTGATACCTATGAAAAATACCCAACGCACACAGAGACACTCCCACACACACACACACACACAAATAAACGCACATTACTTTGATTAATAACTGCCATTTGGTCGAGTTTTATGTTGTTTATGAAAATATTTCACACACTCAAACAAATAGCGCTCAATGCACACACAGCCATACATGGGTGTGGGTGTCTGTGTGTGTGTGTGTGTGTTTTGAGGTCGCAGCATTTGTCTGCGCATGTGTGTGTGTTAGTAGATTAGCGCATATGTAGTATGCGGCTTAATGGTCGCCTGTGATTTATTAGCCTCCCAGAAACAGCAACAAAGAAAAAGAGCACTCGATACATAGAAAAGGGAGACTGAACGAGGGTGAGTGAGAGAGATATAGTATAGAGAGAAAGCAATAAAACAAAACAAAAATGGCATACGACCAAATTTGATTTAGCAATGCAGTTTTTCTCTCCCTCTCTCTCTTTTTTTTTTGCTAGCTCAAAGCAATTGCTGTGAGTGCTGCAGGCCGGCCACGTGCTGCTCTCCTGACTGGGGCAATGTGCGTGCAGTTCGCACATAAATTCAACTAATTTGCCTCGCATTCGCTTTTACTTGAGAGCCGCTCGGCGAGGAGGACAAATTTAATTAGCGTCCAGACGTTTGTTTTGCTCCGCCCACAGCTCAACCCCTTGGCCATTGTCTTTTATGGGCAGCATTTGTCGTGTTTATCGCTTGGCTCAACTTGCGCTTTCATTTTAAAGTCGTGCCAGCTGTTTGCAGCTTGTCTAGCATCAACACAAGGTGCCAGCACACACAAGCACACATACACCCATGCACATGTGTGTGTGTGTGGGTCTGCAAATATGTGCTCTATATGTGCCTTTTCTGGCTGGCAGAAAAGCTGACTTGCATTGCAATGAACACACACACACACACACACACACTCATGTGTGGAATGTTTGCAGCTTTACGTTTCTTGCACACATACCCTATAAGTAGACCGATTTCCATTGAGAGCATACTCAGCTACACTATGATTGTATATGGAATATTATATAGAGATTCTTTTATGTTTATCTAAGCAGCATTTACTATTCCCATTCTTCCTCAATTATATTTTTAATATTTACAGCGTATCTTAAAGTCATGTATTTTCATTATTCTTGCCTTAATTTCTGTTTCATTTTTTCATACATATGTATATAAGTATATATTTTTCATGCAAGTGCAGCGGTATTTTTAGAGCAAGCTAAAGCGGGTTTTTGTGCCAGCAGCGACATTTTAACATTGCTTTGTCACGCCCAGTGCAAACTCCATTGCCGAGCCGCCCCCGCCTTACGGCCCTAATGAGCGCCACTATTCAAATGGGCGCCAGTTTTATTTGTTTTTTTTCTCGCATTTTATATATTTTTTGTATTTGCTCATGCGAACTTAAAGTCGTTGCATACTTTTGTGCGCAAGGCACAGCCGCTAATGCAGCCGTCTGCTCATTGTGCTATTTGCCGGTGCGGGGGTCATGAGAGTGGGAAGGTAGGGGGGGAAGCGAGAAAAAAAGGGAGAGTCATGCAGAGATCTGCTGTGTGCGTGCATGTGTGGACTTGTGTTAGTTATGCAATTCTGAAATATTTGCTTGTTTAGCTTTGCATATCTTTGCATCTTTTGCATCTGCTGTGCGGGTGATACAAGCAGCAGAAGGCACGAAACAGTCGTGTGTGTGAATGTCCCACAGATGGAAGAGCGAGTGAAACTACAACAGAAACAACTGCTGCTCCTGCTGCTGCTCCTTCTCCTGCTACTGCTCCTTCTCCTGCTCCTGCTCCTGCTGCTGCTGCTGATAGTAACAAAAGTGCACTGCCACATAAATACTTTTTATGCTGTTGTCTTTTCTCCACTTTCAGTTCTTTCAGTCTGCCTGTCTGTGTGTGTGTGTGTGTGTGTTTGTATTTGTGTTTTGTGTGTCTGCTGCTTGGCATTTGGCTTTTTGCGCCCAGCCAACGGCCATTGAGGAAGCTGTAAAATAAATTTAAAGACTCCTGCTCCCGCTTTAAGAGCTGCCAGCCGAACAGCAAACAAAAACAGGAAGCAACTCGCACTCAATCTCTTCTTGAATTGCTAAGTTGTCATTTGTTCAACAGAGTTGGTCAAAAAAAGGGGCGTGGCTGTGGCAAGTTTCACTCCCGTTGTTCAGTGAGTGTTACCGCATTTAGTTGGAACAATAACAGACATCTGCATGGGGTCGAAAACTTTGCTGGCTGTGCGCGCCTGAATTTAAATGCGAATTTCCCGCTAACTGAGACTAGCGAACTATCAGAAAAGCTGAAAGCAGAGCTGATCTCCTTAAAGTACTACGTTGACAGGCTGCTGGAGTATGCAAATGATGCCCCAAGAAGCTTAAATTGAGAATCTTCGTCTTCATTTCACTTTCGAGTACTAAATATGAATTCAGATGATCCATTGCAACAGTCAATTTATAGACTTTTATAGAAGAGGTATATAAATTTGCCCACTAAAACAGTGCCACGCCCACTTCAAGTAATGCAACTGACGTGCGGTTAGAGCCACAAAATAGAGTCCGGCACAATAAGTGCAAAATGTATAAAATATTATGCAAAACAGTTGCAAAAATTTGTGGCATGCATTTCACAGCGAACTCTTTTAGTCTCACTCTCTCTCTCTCTCTCTCTCTCTCTCTTACTCTCTCACACTCTCTTTTGAACAGTTCCCTTTGCTCTGTGGTAAACAATTTCTTGCCAGGTTCGCCGTATTGTTACATTTCCGTGCACAAAATATGGAGAAATAGAAGAAAAATTTAATAGAAATGCACACAATTTTGTAGCCAACAGCCTGGCCACAGTAACAACACCTGCAAATAGTGCCAGCAGCAGCTGCAGCAGCAGCAGCAGCAGCAGGAGAAGGAAGAGGAGGTGGAGGAGGAGGAGTGTGGCCAACATAACAACAAAGAAGAAAAGAATATTTTTACTATGTCAGCGGCGCACTTTGGCAAAAGCGGAAAACGCCTGCACTTCCGTTTGCCACACACACACGCTGACATTGTGTGTGTGTGTGTGGCAACGGCAAAAGGCGCCGTGTGTTAAATTCATGACGTGCCAAAAAGTAGGCAACGCGAAATATTATGCATTAGCAGCTGGGCCCCCATAGCAGCCGCGGATGTATGCTCTATGATCCCTAATGCCTGTTGTGGAGTGGGTGTGGGTGTGGGTGTGGGCGTGGGCGTGGGTGTGGGGCGTTTAAGGAGCGCAATTTTTACAACCCCCACAGACTGTGCGGCTTTATAACTTTATTTCTGCCGCAGCATTTGCAGCCCGTTGGCGTGTCGCACTCATTTGCAACTGTTGGCAGCGCCGGGTCTGCTCCAGAGCTCTATTCGATGGCCCCATCCCGCCCCAGCACTGAGTGCAATAAAATTTAGTGCCACTTACTCGATTCGCACACCCTCAAGCCACCCAAAGAGTCCAAATTACTTGGCATAGGCGCGCGCTCATTGCCAGCCCCATCGACCCACTGCTTCGCTTTGACTTACTTCTGCTGATTGCACTTCTTTAAGTGCCGCCGCTCTTTCTTTCTCCCTCTCTCTCTCTCTTTCTCTGTCTCTTCCCCTTTATATTATTATTATTTCTTCTTTTTTACTCTAACTTTTCCACACAATTGCAATTTTTGTAATGGACTTTGCATGTCGAGCGTAGACTTCGAATTTGTTCTCTTTGTGCTGTCCTTCCTGATTGCCGGCTGAGCACATTGCCCGTAATTTATATCCGGCTTCTGTTCAGCGTTTAATTGCATAGATTTTCAAATTGACACATAGCTGGAATTCACGGCAGTTTTTGGTCTAATGTGAATCTGATCGGACTATTAGCAATGGGTGGGGTCAGCATGCAGCTAGATAGCATTGAGTTATCATCTGAATATACCTTTAATAAGAGTACAATAAGTACTATATTTTACTCTACAAGAGCAAAGCTCTTTATTTATGCATTAAAAATTCCATTGACTGCAATCATTTAATTTGAGTTGAGTGACATTTATTTGTCCCCCTCTCACACTCACACTCACACTGAGCTCTATTATAAATTAGCTTTCTTATATTTTATTAATCACAACTAATTATTTCTCATATTCCATTAAAAAAAAAGCTAAAATTTCTATTCATTAATATTTACAATGTTCCATTTGCCGTTCATTTCTTATTCACTTTCAAAAACGCTTTCGCTCGGCTGTCAACAGGCCTGACCAAGTGCTGCTCCTGCCAACTTTCAAAGAACTTTTAATCAGGCAACCTACCCCTCCCACCAGCCAGCCGCCCACTCTAAGCTCTTCCAGCTTATATATGTATATATATGTGTGTGCATATATAGATATATATTCACATTTGTACTTTTATATGGTGGTGCGTTTAGCAACAATTTCTTGGCTCCGCTTAATTGGCACACACACACACACTCAGAACAGTTAGAGTGCCCAATTTTTTGTGTGTGGCTAAAATGGGGTTTTGGGCCAACCCGTTCGGCTAGGCCCGGCTGCCAGCTGGAAGTTGGCAGTTGGTAGTCTGGAGTGCAGTTTTCTTGCTAGTGATTTATTTTATGTCAACGTTGACATGTCAAACCATTCAAAGTGGTTTCGCTTCCGTTTTGCCCAGAGAGTTTCGCCAGTTCGTGGTTCGCAGTCCGCAGCGATAAAGCACGCGATTGCTGTTGTTCTTGCTCTCGTCATTGTTGTTGTTGTTGTTGCTGCTGTTGCTGCTGTTGTTAGTGTTGAGTGTGACATACTTATTGCGAGTGTTGCCCATTGTTATTTGGCCCCGGCTTGAAACACAAGGCCCACAATGCCCAGTGTCGAGTTTTCTTTTTTCACTATTGGCATTTTCGCCTTATTTTCTTTCTTTCCTTTTTTTATTTTTCTGTTGGTTTGCGTTATCAACAATTGACTTAAGTGTTGTATGGCACATATGTATGTGTGTGTGTGTGCGTGTGAGTGTGTGATTGTTTGTAGTAGCAGTTGTCAGCCTGTCGCTTATGCTTTCAATGCTGGAAAATGCCAGTTGACTGCCGCCTCCTCCTCTTCCTGCTCCTCCTCCTCCTCCTCCTCCTCCTCTTCTTCCTCTTTTTTTGTGTGTACTTAACAATTGTTTGGCTATGCTGAAAAGCAGCTTTTTCTTTCTTTTGACTTTGTTTGCCTCTCCTCCTGCCTCGCTCACACTGTCTCTAGCTCACCCTCTCGCTCGCTCTCGCTCTCTCTCGCTAGCTGTGTGTCTAGTCGATAATTTTTAATCCTTTTGTGCTTGTTGTATACGTATATATATATATATATATATTTGAGAAATTGACTGTGGCGGTTCCCTTCCTCATTTCCATTCGCCGTTCGCTTTCAATTGAGTTTTTATGTTCGTTGACTTTTGTGGCGTTCTCTCTCAACAATTACAATGCTGTTTACCTTATTTATTATTTGTTGTTTATGCGACGGCCCATTGTCTGGCCCACCGGCCAGGACAGCCGGCCCCACCTTCTGCGAATTGTTTTTCATTTCTTAAGCGCGATTTTAATTTCTGATAAGTTTCGTGCACGAAAATTTATGTTTTAACGAAGCTTGTAAACTTTAATTGCTTCTTGCAATCCATAGCATCTGCCCCGGGCCAGGTTCTACGTGGATCTGAATGCCAAAAAAGCTCGGGTACTTACCGCCATAGACAACGCAGGTTACCTCCAGGCTGCCGCCCTCCTCGTAGGGTCCTGCTCGGGAATCGATGCGCATGCGACGCTCATTGTAAATGTTCGGCTGATGCGGGGGCACTATAAATAGGGAATGAGAGTCGACCAATTAGTTGTGCGGCACATCCATTTGCCCAATCAATTCCGGCTAAGCCAAAGACCCAAATTGACATATTGAAAGCATTCGCCAGCCACAAATCACATACAATTTGTGCATGGCGCAACATCAAAGGGAATTCAGCTGCAGTAAATATTTACATATGAACATGCATGCATATATGCGCATACGCACTGAATATGCCATGTTTACACACGCATGTAGATTTGCATATTAAATTGTTTGCTTTGCGGCTAACCGAAAAATCATTTCAGCTAATTTATGTGTGCAGTCCGCAGCAATGCAAAAGAAAAGGCTAATAATTGTTAATTACATTTTTTGTATGTGCATCTTGACGTGCCAACACACAAATAATTTGCATAAATTAAATATGATAAATCAAATTGACAGAATTTAAATTTGCCATTTTTCTACATTCCATTTTTAGCACATTTTCACGCGTCACTGTAAAGTTATTTATTTTAGAAAATTATATAAAATATATGTGGATTTTCAATCAGGTTGCTATTTTTGGAATTTCATTAGATTTATTAATATTTTAGTTACAATAAAAACAGAATTTTCTCTTTGCCAAAGAAATAATTAATTTTGTAGCGATTTTATTAAAATTTTTCTATTTAAAATTAATAATATATATTTAAATTAATTGAAATATATAAGCTGTATGGATTTTAAGAATTCCATTTTATTTACAGAAATAATATATAATTAAAATGAAGTCTGACTTGTGTCTAAGTATACCCATTTATTTTAATTATTTATAATAAAAATAATTATTTCTAAAAATCAATATTAAATTGAATATAATTCATAAGTTGTGCAAAATAATTAATTATAAATTCACAACAAGCACAAAATTATAATCATAAAACAATAACAAACTTGAAGCAAAAGAAAAAATTCAAATATATATATATATATATATATATATATATATATATATTTGAATATTTGCATATATATTAATATGCTTATACATTTTATGTATGTATATCAATTATATAATCTTTTCTTAACCCCAATCAATTCATTGAATACGCACCCACGACTTCCAAGTTGACGTTGCTGTTCCTGGTTTGCGACAGCTTGAAGTCCACGCGACAGCGAAAGTTGCCCGCATCCTTTTCCTGTCGAGTGGTGCGGCACAATGGGGAATTCAATTAGGGAATGCCGTACAGCTGACCCTTTGGGCTCTTTCAGTTTTGGGCTAATGCTTACCTTGACCGGACTTATAATCAGTTCCGCGGGCTCCTTGTGCGTGCGAAAGACGGCGCGATCCTCGAGTACCTCCTCATCTCTCCAGTGCGAGGGCGTGCCCGCGTGGGCGCCCCGGGTGTCATAGCTGTGGAGTGCAATAGTTGTACGAGCGCAGCTCTACATCAAGACGGTGCTTAGGTGAACCTACCTGTAGATGGGCAAATTGTTCTTGTACCAAACGACGAGCAGCACCTTGTCGTCCGGCAAGTTGGAGCTGACATCGCACTTGATTTGCGCCGAGTTGTTGACCAGAACGCGCAGAATGTCACCATCTGTGGAAAGAGAAGGCATTCACAGTTAGAGTAGATATCAATTTTATAAATATTTCAATTTATTTTTATCAATTTATCTATACTTATATATAAAGCCATAGATGAAACAATCAATGGGAAGCCACAGTTCCGTCAATGCGCAGCCATTTTTGGCAAATTAGATAAAACCATGACAGCTGCGGCTCTGGCTGTGCCATAATGCGTTTGGAGCAGCCAAAGCTGGCAATTGTGGTGCTCTCGCTGGAATAGTTTTATGCGCTTAGCACAGCCACGCCATTTGGCTAAGCTTTAAAATATCGATCGACTGACCAGCGCAAAATAATAAAGACGGAAAATGGGAAAAACAAAAAAGGGAAACAAAATCACAACATCCATAGAGCCGGCCACATAATGCGCCAATGTGCCGCAAAAGCCCGGCCAAAAGCCGCTGCACGTGAGGGAAGCTGGACGAGGATGAGGTGATTACCCAGCCAGCCGCATGCGGATTACAAAATGGCTGCCATTTGCTGTGTAGTTTTTTTTTTGCAGTGTGTTAGTGTATGTGTGCACGTTAAAAATGCAGTGCGTAGAGCGTAGAAAAAAAATGCTAGCCACAGCGAACTGCGAACTGCGAACTGCGAAATGTTTGCTACGAGTGAGTGCGAGGCAACTGCGCTGGGAATCGCATGAAGCGAATGGCCAGAGAGCGCCTTGGGCTGAGCTTTTGTTTCTAATTTTGCACTTGTGTGCGCAATATCATGGCAAAGGCCTAGGCCCACGCCCACGCGCACGCCCACACCGAGACACAGGCCCTCGCACACACTTATAGTACTTTCGGCCGGGCCCGGCAGGCGGTGCGTCAGTTTGTCGACAAACAAACGGGCGACCACATGATAAATAATCGATAAATTATGTGGACACATGTTTAATCTAGCATGAAATGGAATCATTTCCCTTCAATTTGTTGTTAGCCAGCCACACAGCCAGGCAGCGAGGCACAACAACAACAAGGGCAACAACAGCTACGATGGCCAAACACATAACAGATGTGCATTAGATAGAATTGTTGTGGCATTCGGGGAGCGTGACGGCGGGCGGGTGGGTGCCTATTTAAATACAAATAATGAGCAGATTATAAATACCAGCAAATATGCTGCAGTCCTGTTGCCAACACGACAGCACAATAGAGCGCGGGGAGCGCAAATGGAATTATCGCGCATTCGTCATGTTGAACGGAGCTGGACAAACACTTGACGCGGACGCCGGACGCCAGACGAGCGCACTGCGAACGACAACAGCAAACAACTTGTGGCCCACTGACCACACGCAACAATTACATTTGCCCCTTCACTCGACCCCACACCAACACACACACACACACTCACATATTGGCTACATAATGATAGATTTATCATTTGCTTAATTGCATGACTTGCAACGGTAAGCGGACCGTGTCAGCTTTAAGGCAGTTGCTGTTGTTGCTGCTGTTGTTGCTGCTGTTGTTGCTGCTGTTGTTGGTTTCACCTCGGCAAGCAGACAACAAAATTTATTAATTAATATTTAACTTAATTAATTAGCTGAACGTTTATTAAGCATGCGGCATATTGAGCGACGACATATTAAGCATACGCCATGTTAGCCGCAACAAAAAAGAAATGTATTTCATCAAGAGCGCTGTTTGGGCGGCTTAAAGAACTGATTATGGTTTGACAAGATAATATTAATAATGCCAAATAACTAAATGCTGCCAAAAAACCAATTAAAATTGAAGAATTGCCATATCTTAATATATATGTATATATATAAAAGTTATGTATTTATATATATTGATGTATATATATATATGATATATATTTATACTTATAGCTATAATGAATACTTCCAAAAAGTTCGTCAGCAACTTGAGTTGTCTCACAATTACTTGCTTTCACTTTATATTTCACAGCGGGCTTTCTATTCAGAAAACTAATCAGCTACAAAGAGCGTAGAAGGAGTGAGAGGGAGCCAAAGTATATTTAAGTGTGTGTGTGTAAGCGAGGTTAGCGAGAACACAGACTAAAGAGCACAGCGTTTCAAATGCAAACTCACATTGCCGCTATTCTAAATGAACTGTCTAAATATCGGTCTTTCAAGTATTTTCATAATAGAATGGAACAGAGGGAAATATAGAGATAGAGCGCGAACAAGGGCAGCTAGGGCACATCAATGTTTCAAATAGAAACTCCCATCGCCGCTGTTCCAAATGCACTCTCCAAATATCGCTTCTATATTTACTTTGTAATATTTTACAGCCACGATCGTGGGCTTAACGGGGTCAAGCTAATGCTTCATGAAAACGAATGAATGCTGAAAGAAAAGAGAGATAGCCGTACGAATAACTCTGCTCTCTTTCCACACATATAAATCGCTGCAAGAGCTTACACATTATTCCAATAGGCGCTCACGTCAATTAACAAAGTTTATAATTTACTTTGCTTAGTTTTTGTAATCAGTGTATTCTTCCACAAGAGCTTTCCTTCTTTCGTTTAATTTCCGCATTTTCGACAAGTTCTCCGTTTTGTTTTCTTCACTGTAAGTTAGTAAGGTCTTTTTTAATTTTGTTAGTTAATAGTCCATGCTAATTACACGTCACAGGACTTCATGCCAACTCTCCGATATTCCCCAGGCCCCAGCTGAGCTCGAGCCAACTCTAAGTGCGACTAATTACATTTATCTGGCAACTTGGTCATGTTGTGCTTTGTATCTGTACCTCCATCAGTCGCCCTCTCTCTCTCTCTCTTACTGTCTCTGTCTCTGTCTCTGTTTGCTGTGCTTTATCTTCATGCTGTGCGAGAAACAACAATGAAAATTCCAATGACAATGGCTTCAAGTAGTGGCTGCCCGCTCCAAAGAACCACTTGATCTGCCTATTGTTGGAGTTGCTGCCGTTGTAGTTTGTTATTATAGCTGGGCACTGTTCTTGTTGTCATTGTTGTTGTGGCAGTTGTTGTCTGCTTTAATGTAATTGAACATTTTCTAATTGACACTTGTCACTGGCAAGAACATTTTCAGAACTTCATTTTGACGCATTTACACACACATTTATTTCAATTTCCCTAACAACAAAGGCAACAGCAACAGCAACAGCAACAGCAGCAGGAATATCAGGGACATCAACAACAACAACAACAACAGCAGCGATTGCCAACACGCATACAAATACAAGCAAAATAAAGTTGTAGCACAATGGCTCCGTCTGACAATGCGAAACACGAAACGTAGAGTTGAATTTATTGCATTGGCTCGGCGAGGGGCGCTGCAAGGGGCGAGACGCTCCGCCCACTCTGCAATGCTGCAGCCAAGGCAAGGTGAAGGCAAGAGCTTCGCCCGCGTACGGCGACAGCAGCGACTGGCAGCCAGGTAAGCAATCTGGCCATGGCAGCCTCTCACTCACACACACACACACACAGACACACACACAGCCTGGGGTCCCCGCTGAATGGACGATGCAACTAAATACAAAAACCACGTGACAATGTTTTTAGAGCAGCAGCAACGCGAGCAGGACTCTGCCAGGCAAAAGAGGAGAAAAACGAGAATAACGAGCACGGCTGCCATGTCTCTGGTCTATCGGGTGTCGCACGCAAGCCAGCAGCAGCTTGCAGCCAGTTTGTGTCGCATTTGCCACATGGCAGCATGAAAACCGCATTGGCCTGCATCGAGTTGTGCTCGGCTGCTGAGCACGGAGAGAAAAAAAAAGAACGAGAAAGAGAAATAAATACAGGCCAAACGAGCAGCAGACATTGGATAACTGGACGAATGCGTGATAAGTTGGCTTTGCCAAAAGTCCAAATGCTTTAAGGTTGCCAGAGAGAGCAAGCGGGCGCACGTCTGCAGCAAAGACAAAATAATAAATAAATAATAAAAGCTAGATTTAAAGCCAAGCAATCGCTTAAAATAAATTAAAGTTTAAGACGTAATAAAATAAAATGTTTTTTGATTGCTCAATTACTCTGACTTTAAATGGCTGCAAGTAATTTCAGTTGTTCAGAGAGCAACTTTATTGATAAAAACAAGAGACACTTCAAGGCAGGACTGCAATTGCTTGTTGTGCTTTAAGACGATAACGCAGCCATTGTTTTATTCTGCTGCGATTGCTGCTGCTGCGGCAGTCGAACTTTTGCAGCTACACTATCGGACTGTCGCAAGTGCCGGCAGTCAGGGCAGTCTGTCAGCTCCCAGCAATTGACAGTTGCAGAATTCCAGTAGGGATATATGCAGCAGCAGCAACGAAGGTCTGCACTCCAATGATAACGTCAAGCGTTTCGCTTTAGGAGCTAAGCAAAGTGTCTCTAACTAAAAGTCAGCTTGAATGCAGCACAACAAACCAGTTATGATTGCAAGAAAGAGCAGAGGGAGAAGAGGCAGGGAACAACTCAAATCATTAAACTAATGCCAGCAATAAAACACAAAGGGAAAACAAGCCGAGCTGAAGCAAAAATCAATCGCGCAGGCATGACACGTGGCCAATCCAAGGGCTTAGCCACTATCGACCGACCACACACAGTTACGGATCACTGCGGCCACGTGCCATGTTCCGTGGCATTTGTTCTTCTCTTTTTTTTTTTCGTAGCTTACGGACATCGTTAGCACAAATTGTTGTTGAGTTAACAAGAGCTGTGCTAATGCCAAATGACGAAAAGAAAACTTCAACAAATCAAAGCAAAAAGGTGAAGCAAGACGAAAGCAAGCAAAGTGAAAAGCTTGCTAACTAGCCCGCATTTGGTTTTCTTTTTCGTTAGCTTTTACTTTTCTTTTTTTTTTTGTATTTTTTATTTTTTATTTGGCAATATGTTGACTTTAAGGCTGGCAGCGCCAACTCCGACTCTTGGCTGATAAGCCAGCGTATAAATCACAATTTGGTTGCGCTGTAAAGTATGCTACGATCGCGACACGTTTGCCAACTTGCGGGCCAAATTGTTGGCCAAGTTTATTAAACGTCTCGCGACTTTGGCAATAATTTCGATTTCGGGCATGCAATAAATTTGGTTTAATGTGCAATTTATGGGACACCATTTAATTAGTTTCTGTTGCTCAGGCCCCAACCAAATTGATGTTGACAGAGATTATTGGCTGGGCACGTAATGTCCGTGTACCAAACTCTCTCTCTCTCTCTCTCTCTCTCTCTCTCTCTCTGTCTCTTGCGCGCTTTGTCTTTCTGTATCTGTGGCTCTCCTTATCCTTCAGGCTCCCCTTTGAGCTCGGCTAATGGCCCAAAACTTGCCTCTGGCTTCTACTTTATTTGTACGTGTCGCTGGGCCCCGACTGATTCCCGACCATAACTTCCGCTTTACGCCCATTGACCTCGTCAACATTTATCTAACGGTTAAATGCCCTATATGTGTGTGAATATGTTCTCTACTCTCCGCCCAACTCCGCCATGAAAATGCCAGTAAAACTTTTTTGTTTTCGACTTGGCCGAATTATTTGCGCTTTGCAGTTGGCCAGGCAGTTGTTGTCTTTTGTGTTAGTTATGATTATTGCCGTGTTTATTGCGATTGCTGAAAAGCCCTTATCACGATTAATTGGCGGAAAATTTTTATGCGCACCACAAGTGACACTTTTCGGGCCCTGCCAATTGCCAATTGGCAATGTCATCGCTTATGGCCAAATACGATTTGTGGCCAAGCCCTCGAAATTTGTGGCACTCGGCATAGTTGGGGATCGATCGAATCCGTTTACATTATTCAAATCGAAATCGAGTGCCTTTAGCAAAATGTCACACACACAGCGGAAAGCCATTTGCATTTTTTATCGCCTCATCAAATATTAAACGAAATGAGACGAATTAAAAAACCCAGAGCTCTTCCATGGGCAGGAAAATACACATAGATATATAGATACACGTTAGGCAAATATCGAAAAGTTGAACTTGTAATTAAATATTGGGCATACATGAAAATTCTGTTATATGTGTAAAAAGTGTAATTAAAATAGGTAAATCAGAGAAAAAATTAAATTTTATTGGAAAATTATATAAAATATTTTTTATTGTGATTATTCGCATTTAATAGCAAACCAATATATTTTTTTTGTTTAACATATGAACTTATAAAAAACCTCTTTGTGTGTCCCATTATTATTAAATAAAAATGTATATATATATATTTATTTGATTTATGGCAAAGTAATAAATGTTAATATTGCTAATGCATATTAAGTAATATCAACATCAATCCAGGTGCTCTGCCAGCCTTGCATGCCTATCGACATCGACCTCTTCCATTCAAAATCTGGTGCACTTCAAATGCCCTGACGCTTATGTAAATGCTTTAAAGTGCTATGCTATGCTATGGAAAAATAGAGAGAAAAAAAAAAAACTATTACAACATGCAAATTATAATTGCGCTATTAAAAATTGCATATTAAATGCGACACAACAAACGCAACAGCAACAAAAACAACAGAAACAATAGCCTGGAGGCATTAGCGGAAACAAGCGATGGGAATGTGTTAGCTGGCGCCAAACACTAACACGAACAGCATTGGGCAATGCAACACTAGTAAACCACAACAGCAGCAACAACAACAACAACAACTACAACAACAAATATTCAAAAGTCCTGGCAAATAGTTTAAAACATGATTTTACACAGCGCACAGCACGCAGCCAGAGTACGCCAGGGTTGCACTGGTGTGCGTATCGATTGTTGCTGTTGTTGTTGTTGTTGGCTTACTGCCAGAAGGCAGCAAAGCCTTGGCCCATAAATTATTCATTGATTAGCAACAAATGCCATTAAACATGCACCCAAAGTGCTTTGCCTGCAGCCAGCGTGACTATCAACAGGAGACTTGTGCGTGTGTTGGTGTGTGTGCGTGTGTATGTGTGCGTGTGTTCGTTCGTTTGTTTGTGTCACGCACTTTAAACTGTCATTTGTTAGGCGGCTGCCTTTTGAAATTGCCCAATTGTTGGCTATTGCCAGCGCCCGCTAAACAGCCAGCCTAAGAGCGTGCTATAAATTTTCAACTGCAGCTGGCAGGCCATCAAAGAGCGCTAAACGGCTTACACTTTGCGCATATTTTGGGCCTAAAACCCACAACCGATGGCCAAATGCCCCACTGCCTCACTCCTGCCCGCCCGCCCACGCCCACGCGCGACAATAACAGTTAATGCTGCTGTTGCTCCTGCTGCTGCTGCTCCTGCTGCCACATCCGAGGCCAGTCGAAATTCTCTACTCACTTTGTGTAACATTTTAATATACCCTATTCGGGCAGCGGGTCAAGCCTCTGACTTTAAGCTGCTTGTAACGCTGGCCATAAATCAATGCGGCTTGGCTCTTTTGACTGATTGAAAGAGTTTCAATTGAAGATAAAGTATATAGTATATAGATCCTAATGAATTTAAAATATATTCAAAATACAAACATATTTTTTTTTTTCAATAATCTGGTGTAAAAAAGAATATTAATATATACGAGCTATGCTGCTGTCAGTCTCTCCCTCTCTCTCTCCCACTCTCATTCTCTCCCGCCTCTCATTATGTAATCAATCTTAGTTATTCATCTCATGCTTAAGAGCATTTAAGCTTCGTTTAGCTATCAGCGGCACTTTTCCCATTTGTTGTTGTTCTTGTGCACGATTTTATGTTGCGCTGAATTTTAATTTAAATGTTTTTGGCAGCCTTCTGGCTGCTTTCAAAACAAAAATAAAACCGCACACACAAAAAATAAAAGAAGAAGAAGAAAAACGTTGCACGTCAACGGCTTTTAAGCGCTGATTTTGAGCGGAATTTCGTGGACGGGGACGAACACGAGTTGAGAGGCTTGATAAAAATCTGAAAATGGCCAACAAAGCGAACATTTTTCAATGGCATTTTTTTGTGTGCGCTCCGTTATGTGAGCCATAGGTGACCCTGGGCTGTGGTTCTTGCACACCAACACACACACAGAAAGGCTTTGCTCATATATTGTTAAGGGGCTTACTAACACTTGCACATGCGTAGGTCAGATAGAGCACACACACACACACACACACACACCCATGATTTATGCAGCTGGCGCTCTGTGTGCGGCTTTTAATTTGCTTAATTTTGCGCTTAGCCACAGCAGCAGCAGAAGCAGCAGCAGCAGCAGCAACAGTATCAGCAGCACAGGCTAAGGCAGGGGCAGGGCTTGCGGTGGCAGCAGCTGTGTTGGTGGCCACTTTACCACAACCGGCAGCCCCTTTTCAATTTCAATGTGAAAGGCTTTCATCAAGGTCCTCGCTAGCCGCACATTCTCTCTGGCTCAACTCCCACTCCTTCTGCCTCTTCCCGCTCTACTCTACCGAGGCCAATTTGGGAACAGCTGATGACTATTTTTAAATGAAATTTTCGGGGCAATCATCTGTGTGACTTTTCGCAATAAATCGCACCTCTTTAAGGTGCTTGAACTTCGGTCAGCCTCTGCGAATCTATGTCACACCCATTCACGCAGACAGCCCCAATAGCCTCTTAGCTGCACATAAGGCTGCCTGCAGCAGTCAGGTGACAGCACACAAAAGTAGCACAAATCTGACAGGCAACAGCTGTGCCCTGGCTGCGCACACAGACCGAGAAGGAGCCGGAGCCAAGGTTAACAATGGACCAGGCCATACTTAAAGCATATAGTTTATTATACGCTCGCAACTAAAGCAGCTTAATATACATATATACATATATGTATGTATATGTATTTGTATATGTGAAGCTAAAATGTTCTTTTGATTTTGAACTTCATGCTCTGCAGCTGTGGAGCACATCGACTTTCTTTAATATCTTTCTTATGGAAAGAAAATAATCTTCTTTTAGTTCGGAATTAGCAAAAGTGAATCGAGAAGATAGAAGATAGCATTTCTGTTGAACTGTTGTGCTTTATTTTAAAGCTTTTCAGTTCAAAACATTTTCTCTGCAACCTTGGCATATAAATATATATATCTACATATATATAAATATATATGTTTTGCATGCATGGCTCAATCTAAGTAACTTTTTGGTTTGTTTGTCTGAAATAATATTTATTAAGAGCGGATTCTGTAATACGATAAGCAACTTGTTCAACATCACTTCTATTGCGTGTCTTGCTCAAATATGAAACTCAATAGCATATGGAACTTAAATGCCGTATACCCTTTGGGTCTGCCATAATCATTGATCGACGTATGACCGCTGCCCAAGTTAAGCCATAGAGACTGCCGTAACCATGGCCATATCGTATTTTGATGTAATCGCACTCACACACTCACCCACACTCACCCACACTCGGCCACACTCTCACCCACTCACGAATATTCTCACACATTCGGTGGCAATGCCCTCCGGCAATCTGTGGCAGCTTCTAGCTCTAGCCCCGAAATTGATTTCATTAATATTTCAAAAGGTTCGCCTGGCACACACACATGCATGCATATGTATGAGGGGTCAGCCGAGGGTTGTTCGCGCGGTTAGGAGTTTGTTCGCGGTGAGTACGTATCAATTAACCTGTCTAACACTTTGTTGTGGTCATGCCACGCATAAAACTTTGTGCCGTGCCGCAAGTTGATTAAAAATTAATACAAATACAGAAAAAAAAACCGACTGCGATTTCGCATACGCAGTGCGGCATTGGCAGCTCGTGACTCTCCGTCATCCTAGCATTTTAATTGACAATTTTGCGTTTTGTTTATGGCTGTTATACGGTCAATAAGGAATTCGATTTCATATGTACATGCATAAATATTTGTATATAAGAAATTGCCCGAATTGGTTTAGTTATTGACTTAATCACGTTCTGCGGCTGTCCAAAAACCAATTTAAATGCTTCCCAAAAGAGCACAAAATCAAGGAGGAAAAGGAAGGAGAAAGGGGGGACAATGAACTGAAACGAGGGCTTTTTTTGCTGACCTTGCAAAAGGCACTCAGACAGATATCCAAAGGCAGTTGAAATTTGCCAACGCGGCAAATGTAGACCCGAAAACTTATGCATAGAAAGAGGACAAGTTCAACGCACCAAAAGGACACGACCAGACAGGCAAAAGCTAAGCAAATGCCAGCATATAAGTAAATCTGTATGTGCGGGCGTATACTTGTGTGTGTGTGTGTGTGTGAGCTGTCCTGTGTTTGACTTTCAGCTTGCGGCTAAATTGTTATCAGCTCGTATTTTAATAATGGCCAGCTTAAAGTGTAGGACAAGAAAAATGTTTGCCACCAAAGAAGAAGCTGACAACAAAAGACGTCCAGGCCAACTGCGAGAGAAATCATTAAAAATTCTGCAGATAATGTCGGAATGGACATACACACATACATACATAGAAGGGTAGGGTGAATGCCAGACTATGCACATGTCGAGGTATTTAGTACAGGTCAAATGCACATGTCTGCAGATGCACAGTCTGAGAGCCTGACGGAGCCAGAGCAGACAGCCAGCATCTGGTCAAGATGAATGCCGCGAGTCGTCAGGAGCAAGGAAGCTGCAAAAAATATCGTGCCATAAACTGAAGATGCGACGGAAATGCGAGAGAATAAGACGACCTTATATTCCTAGCCAACAATTTGCAGAGGTAAGGCACTTGCCGTTACCTGATGATGACGACGATGATGATGATGCTGATGATGATGATGACGACGACTTATGTCACTCGAGTGTAATTTACAAGCACTACAAAAACTGCAAGCAGCCAAGGATGCAGCCGCAATGGCAATGAACAAAGCTGAAGTGGCTGAAGCGCTCGAAACTGTTGCCATCATGCTAATGAAGTGTACCAAGGCCAATTTATATCTATATAATATGGCAGTGCACTGCATACATACACATACACTGACAGCCATTCAAAATTCTCAAGTGCCATTTGTTGCCAGCAGAGCAGCGCATCGTGATGCAACAGCTGCAGTGGGTAAAGCCACAGCACAAGTGATTTTAATTTGATGTTTTAAAGAACAAAACTCGTACAAATCAACAGGCGCTTGTCTGATAATATTAAAGTAAAGAAAAGCTGAGCTGAGCTGGGCCAAAAATATATATAAATTATGATAAAAAAATCTTAAACTACTTCCTCGGAATTTCCATGTATATTAAATATAGTAGAACGATAAGTGCTATGGTAGTTAATATTTATATATACACTTAATCATATATACATACATATAAGGTTGTTTTTGCTCTTCAGCTTAAGCACTTGAAGGACTTTCTTAAAACTCTAAAAATATTTCTGGGCAGAAAATTCTGTTGACTAACTATAAATTCAAACAGTTCCGCGTTTTCGCTTGACCATCAATTAAAGCTGTCACTTAGCTGGAAATACAATTGAGACTAGAAAAAATAGCTGCTCAATGATTCGACTGGGATAAGTGCCTCAACAACAAAAAATAAAAATAATAATAATAATCGTCAAGCAAAAAAGCGCAGCTGAGGAGGAACCAGCCTTAAAAAAATTAAATTGAGGCATAGCAGAGAGAATGAGAATTTTTCCACGAAAAACACAGAGACACACGCACACACAAACCAATGTAGTACACAGAAATAAGTGTGTTGGAAAATTTATTTCATCAATTTAGAAGTAAATTGTTTGGAGAATACAGCACAGCAGCAGGAACAGCAACAGCAGCAGCAACAGCAATCGCAAGACTATAAACAGCTTAACTAATACAAGCATACAACTTAACACACACATATATACGCACACAAGCACACAGACATATTAAAACGAAAAGTTGCTTGGGATAGCGAATAAAAGCGTCTGAGAGTCGGAGGAAGCTGCTGTTGAGGCTGTCGAAGAAATCGATTATGCTTAAATCTGTTGTTAAAGCAGCCGGCAATAGGTAAACGCATGAATGATATTCGAGCCAGAAAGCGGACAACGGCAACTGGAGGACTGCTGCATGAAGGACTGCTGCATGAAGGTGCATATTACGCATACGCCGCGTGGCCAAGCAGACAGACCGAGTTCAGGGCCAAGCCCAGCTCACACAGCTTTAGCGAGATAAAACAGTTGTTGTTGCTGCTCAGCTCTAGATGCTGCTGCTGGTGGTGGTGCTGCTGCTGGTGGTGCTGTCGTGGCGCCAAGTACATGTGTAAATTACGAGTTTCGCATAAAAGTTGCAACAACAGAAGCATTGAGCAAGGACAGCGCCCAGAATGGCAGTCAAGCAGTTGCCCCAGCAGCAGCAGCAGATCCACACCCAGATACACGCTCCGAAAGTGGCTAAAAGTGTACGTAAAAATGCATGATATATGGTAAATGTTTTGTGGCATTTTTGGCTTAGTTTGCAGCTCTTGGCTGACGCTCGCAACTGCCAGAGTATCTGTCCTGCTGCTCCTGCTGCTGCTGCTGCTGCTGGTATTGCCTCGGGCTCTATCTTCAGGCAAGCATAATGCATACAAATTGTGGTATTTTGTGTCTCTGGGTCTGCTTTCAAGCATTGAACATGACATTTAACGATTGTCATTGATAAGGGCATGTTGCTGCAGTGCCAGATTATGTAACTGCAAATGCTGCAAGCTGAGTCAGCTGGGACTCCAGCCAGCCAGAGTCAGGTATAGGAAAGATAATGTTCATGGATATACAGGAGGTATATTTAAAAAGCTTACGCTGTATAGCTGAAAATCCTTGCAGCACTTCAATATGCTGCCGCCCAAGGCCAGGCAGACAGTTGGCCAACTTTCGGCGCAACAATTGGCATTCATTTTGAGCTCATAAATCAGACTGATAATTGAGCAGCCTGCGGTATAAATATGCGCATAAATAGACTCTTCAGTCAGTTAGCCACCGCAAAAAAGAAAAGTTTGTATTCATATGTATTTATAATATATTGTTACCTGTGGCGACGGCTCAGCTGCTGCTGGGTAATAGAAATTGTAAACTAAAATTGAATTATCTTTTGACCAAGGCACAATTTAAAAATTATTCGCTTGGAAAATTCAATCAGCAAACGGGCAGCAGCCCGCCACAACAAAAGCAAAGCTCACCTTGCGCCCACCCAAAAGCCGCCCACACTTAAAGCTTCGCAGTGCCTAAGTATCTGTATGTGGGTGTGTGTGTGTATGTGTGGAAAGTAAATAAATAAAATAAAGCAGCAGCAATTGCGGCAGAAAGCAATTTTCGTAGGCATGCACACACACACACACACACACACATAAAAACGTATAAACGCACACATACACACGCATAAACGCACACCTAAAAAGCACCTTTAAGAGGCAGCTGAAAAATACTCAAGATGCCGACAAGTCCAAGTACGAAAAAAATGTACACAACTTTTTCGTTTATTTTCTTCGCTCTTTTTTTTCGTATTTCTGTTCGTTTGGGCTTTGCACAAAGGCTTCAAGGAATTTGTGCTCGGCCCATCCTGGTTATGTTGACTTAAGCTTTAAGCTGCTCAACTGAAGCGCGTAACGGCAATTTGTGCCCGCTGCTGCTGTTTGCCAGCGCCGCACGACCACCGCAGGCCACCGCACGCATTAGCGCCGCTAAGCAGCCAACGCCAAATCTGAGAATCCATTGTGGGTGCCAAACGTGCCGGAGCAGCCCGGGCAGCACGACTGAATAGCTAAATACCTATTTATGGAGCAACTAGATGCGTTGTCTGGCAAAGCAGCAAAGCAAGCCGAGCCTAACGTTGCTCTTATTTTCCTCAAGATCAATGAAATATCTATAAATATATATAGCAATGTATATAAATAAATATATACACATATATAAATATATTATATCTACATCTTGCTGCCATAATTCTTTGGAATGTTTTATTTTCGTATAGAAATTACAATTTATTTCAAATGTCGATTATATGTGCAGACAGTTTCTTAGGAATAATTTATTTTGATTCAGAACTCAGTTAATCTCCTCGTAAGCCAAGCAATGCCCAGCCAAGGCGTTGCATGTGAACTCTTTGTTAGCCAATTTTCGAGATTGCTTTTTGGCACCTTCAAGAGAACCCCTTCAATTTATAAATATATAAACGAATTTTATTCGTTTACTTGGCTTTAATGGCGACTTTTTATATGCCACATGGCGTATGCGTTATGCAGTATGCCACATGCCTCAGCCAGGACAATGACATGTGGCCATGATTCCCCATGTTGACTTTGCCTCTGAGCTCTGCTCCTCTCTGCAATGCACTCATATCTCGTTGCGTATGAAAATCTCATAGAGTTGGTCTTAAGCTCGCTTAATCCTGCTTATTTCTACCGCAACACCAAATACGCGATGGCAAAAGGGTCCAGAGGTGAGCTGAAGCGTGCACGCATTGCTAAGCTGTCACTCGAACCCCCAAAAAAAAGGTATGCAACACACACACACACAGTCACACACACATACCCAGATTCATTACCCAAGCAAAGTCGAGTAATGGTTTTGTCTGTAAGTAGCTCGTGATTGAATTGAGCAAAGAGCCAGCAGCCAATCCAGCTGGCAACATCTCATTTGGCTGGCATACACAACTGACAATTGTTGTTATATACATACATGAATATGTGTGTATATGGGTGTGTCTCTTAGCTGAAATGAAAAATGAAATCAAAGCATTTAAAGCACCACATTCGCTGACACCGAAAGCTGGCTATGACAACGCGTACCCCTTTGACAGTGCTCTTTGGCGCTGCCATTGGATTAGCGCCTGATCCTTGTTATTTATGTGTTATAGCTGTGCATGTGTGTGTCTGTGTGTAGAGTAAATGAAACTGCTGCAGAACCCGACCCTAGCCAAACAGCAGCACACGTGGAAATGTGCGCACAATGAAACCTTTTCAATTATTTTTGTTGGCGTTCTTTAGATTTTCTTCTTCTTTTTTTTCGTTTTGTGCGCTTGTTTTGCACCCAACTTCCATTGTATTCGTTTCCTCTTTATATAGCACCATGTGTGCACATGGCAACTCGAGGGCAATCCACTCGGTCGACCTGTAACACGGTCTGTGTGCAACGAAAGTTGGCAATAAACGCGAAAATTTCAAAACAGGTAATCATATATCTTTTCAATATTTGCGAGAATCCTTTGAGTCTATAATATTTGAAAATAATATAAATATATAATATAATATGAAATAAAATAATATAATGTATTACAATATATATTTCCTGTCTTTAATATATTATAAAATTTTAATATTATTATAAAGGGATTATAAATCGATATTAGTTTAATATATTTTATAAAATGTCTCTATGGTAAAACCCAAAATATATAAAAATAAAACCTAAATTCTATAATAATTTACCAAATATATATGTGAAATTTGAAGATTTTAACTTGATAATTAGACTTTATGGTCAATAATTGGGTTTTTTGACCATAGACCAATATTTCATGATCTCGTTTTATGTTGCTTTATCACTGGATAATATATATCATAAGCTGTCTGGAGACAATTTACATTTAGTTCGTCTCTCCCTAAACTTTGAAGACCATCAGATTCTGATTTATAGAAGATATCAAGGAATGGGCATAGCTGTTCGTCCACAATTCAAGTGCTGATCGAAAGAGTATTATATCTTTACATATACATATATATATATTTATTTATTATTTTCCGCAACTCTTCTCTCGTGGCTTGCAGTGTATAAACCTCCCATTTTATTTTTGAAAATATTTGAAATCCATGTCAAAGCAGCTTTCACTTAAAAGCTGATTGCAATCACACTTCGTGAGTTGTTTGGCCGTAAAAATGGAAAGAAATGAAAGTAAAAGCAATTTATTTCTGCTGCCCTTATTCCCAGTCGTATTTTGCAATCCATACTATTCGCTGTCTGCTCGCTGACAATTACATGAAAAGTGCGGCTGTTGTCGCCTAAAAGCAATTCGCTGTAACTACAATATTTGAAGGCGCATTTAACAATATGTACGTGTAAATAGGTGGCACATTAATGTCTTGGGTAAACAATTTTAATTTCTATATGCAGCTCGGGGACACCGAGTTCTGCATTTATAATTGCCGCAGACAGCGGGAGGGGGCCCACAGTGGGGGCTGCAGTCGAGTGTGACATGCAAACCACACTCAGCTGTATGCCGTTCGATAAGAGACGACAAACGATGGCGCATGCCAGTGTCAGTTGCCTCCAACAGCGACTGCAAATGCAACTGCTGGCAAATTATGGTAAAACATACAGCGACGCTGGCTAATAGCCGTGCCCCGGCTTCTCGCCCGGCTGCAGCTGGCATTGGTAGGCGATGGTGCATACAAAACGAGGGCTTGGCATGCCACACACACCGACACACTTACATACACAGATACAGATAGTCAAACACACTGAGCTATAGCTTGTCAGGGTAAGGCAGACAACAAGCAGACATGCAGACAGACAGACGGACGGGTAGACATTGGTTGATTGGGCGTAGGTCTGGAGGCGTGTCGTCTGGATTGCATGCCGCATGCCGCATACCGTCTACCGGCTCTGGGTCTGCCACACAATGCAAGTGACAGTTTATGGCATGCAGGTATGCAATGCATTTTATTTGCTTTCGATTAGACGCCAGCTGCCTCCTGCTAGCTGCCTCCTGCTAGCTGCCACCTGCCACACAGAGCTTGTTTGTTAGCCTTGTTTATTGCGACTAATTTCGTGTTAAGAAATTTGCAAATACCAAAAGCTTTGACAACGTCTATCCAGCACGTTGTTGTCTGATTAATGCCACACAGCCGGATATATATATCGGATATGCGCCTGAATGCTTTCTAATGTCTAGCCGGGGTTCGCTTTTGGGGCGCTGCTGTTTTCTGCTCTGCTCTGCAGGGCTTGGGCCCCTCTGTGTCTGGCTGGCTGTCAGCAGCAGCTGTTGTCAATTTAAATATGCAGCCCCCATCATACGATGAACTTGAATTTTAAATGCTGCCGCACCGCAAATAGCATGATGTATGTGGTCATTAAATGTCAGTTAAACAAAAACAATGCCCGCTCGCCCCGAGCAAACACAAACTACATATTAATATACCCACAGGCCGGCTCGATGCGAGCGAGCGCAACCCCATAACTGTCAGTTTGACGACTGCCCCACGGCCCTTAACTGTCAGAGTTGAGCAGCGAATTTGAAGGCTCATTTCAATTGAAATCCCCAATGTCGGAATATTCCTTAGTAAAAGTTTTTCGCTTGGAGTGCATTGCACTGGCTGAATTATTAACTGAATTTCACATTGAATGATTGGATTGTAAGAAAGAGATGTAGGTTAGGGCTGTTCGTATTCGACGGAACTATGTGGCAACCCCATAAAGCTGCCCATATGCAACGGATCCATATTGTTTTTTAAATCTTTGTACTATTTTTTATGTTGAAATGGTTTTGAATATGATATCTTCTAAAGGATTGCCATGAGAAGAAAATATCTATTGAAAGTGTAGGTTTCTTATATCTTATGCATATGCAAATTGTTAATAACTTATGCTCTTCAGTAAACACTGAGGAATAAATATTTAATCTGTGAATAGATTTAAGTCAGTTCTATGAGCATCATGAAAAATGTTTTAGAACTTAAAATTCATTATCAAATCTTAAATACAGTTAGCTATTGTTTACTGATATAATATGGATATATCCCATGTATTTTACAAAGCTGAAATATAGCACCACAGATCTAATTTCTATTCTTGACTCTATACTTCCTTATCGCCCTCACTCTATATTCCTAGACACATAATAATTGCACTACATATTTAAAGCACATTTAGGCTCTCTTAAATCATGCAAGATTTATTTTGATATTCTTTAGCAACACTAAACGCCATAAATAGTCACGCCCGGGAGAGTAAGTAATGGCAATTGTTGGGCTCAGCTGGATTTATGGCCCATGTCTGATGATGTGTGACAAGTATCAGGCTGTTGAAATACGTGCGGGTGCCGCGGAAACTACGAAATGCAAAATCAACAAACAACACTTGATGATATTGTCACGTTTCAGTTGGCCAAAACAGGAAAAACGGAAAAGCGAAAAAATGCAAATGGCAAAGTGCCTAGCTCAGGCGGATGAAAGGCGCGACGCGTGCAGGTGCCACACGCTGCGTATGCGCAATTTGCAGAGAGCTGCAAAAATGTTTTGGCGCATCGAGTCCAATGCCAGGCGAACATAATTTTTTTTTCCTCTTGCTGGCTATCAACAATCAGGCTAAAAGCTAGGCGCAGGTGTGCCACTCACTGTATGCTTGCTTATTTATGTGTGGGTGCATGGGGTGTCTCGCTCTGTGTGTGTGTGTGCGTGTATGGCATATGTAACAATGTTTGCGTGGCCAGATTCAGATTAAAAATTATGCTTTGTTTGCCAACTGTCAGCACAAAAAGCAGCAGCGACAGCGCAACAAAACAAAAAAAATACTTTTTGGCCCACAATGACAACAAACAAAACGAAAAGTTGCCAAAAAAAAAACTTTCTTTTTTTTGGGAAACGTCGAGGTAAGCTAGTCGGTGTATGTGTATATGTGTGTGTCTTACCTTGCAATGGAAATATGTGTCAGCTGATGGCCGTCATAGTCGTTATGTCATATACAATAATAATGCGAACTGACTCGACTACATGGGCAACGAGGCCTGAATATAATCATCTTCTTCTTCATTCTCTTCTTGTTCGCTTCGTGTTCATTTTTATTTAAGTTTTCTGTCTGTTCGCTTTCGTTCTGTGTTGGTCGTTTTGCAAGTTGAAGTTTATTTTGTAAACATGCCACTAAAAGTTTTCCACTTTCCTCTAAAATACTCAAACCAAATGCCAACACCAGCGACAACGTGTCGCGCTCTCTCTCTCTCTCACTGTGTATATATGTCTTCCACTCTCTTTTGCTCACACTGTATATGCCTGTGTGTGTGTGTGTGTTTTTAGTTAATTTAAAAAGTTTTTCGGCTGCTTCTGCTGCTGCTGCTGCTGCTGATTCTGTTTCTTGCTTTCTTGTATTTTCAATTCGTTTCTGGTTTTTTGTTTGATTTGCAGCAGTCAGAAAATTGGTAAACGATTCGTCGCAATGCTCTGCCTGTTCCACCGCCCGCCCCTCTTCGCTGTACGGAATTCAGCTCTACAGTTGTGGTTCTATTTGGCCTGGGAAATGTGACATTTGTGCGCCTTTTATTTTGTCAAGGAATTGCTTTTACAGTTTTTGGTTCGTTTGCTCTGCTTTTGGCTGCTCCTGCTGCTGCTCCTGCTGCTGCTCCTGCTGCTGCTTCAACTCCAAATGTTTCTTTTATTTATGTGCTGTCACCGAAATTGAATTAGAAATCGCATGTTATGCCAGCTGCCCCAGGTAGTCTCTATTTATCCATAGCTCTCTCTCTGTCTCTCTCTTTCTCTCCATCTATCTCTATTCCCAGCTGCAGATATCCGCTGTGCTCTCTTTTGTGTGCTTGGATTTGTTTTATTAAGCTCTGAAGCATTTGCTATTGATGTGGTCACTGCATGTAGCCACACACTCAGTGTAGAACACTCTTCAGCTCATGACTGTCTGTAAATGAGGGAAACAACTTGAAATCGTTTTATTTCTGATTGTTCGGCAAACATTGGACGATGTTATTTATATCCCTGTCGCAATAACCACATTGTGCCACATCTATTTTCAAACTTTCTCTGGCTGCTCCCAAACAAGTTCCCAAAATAGCTTATGCCAGTAGGAGCAAGGATGCCCAGTTCCAGTGCCGTTCACAACAATCGATAGTAGCATTGCTTATTTAGTTTAGCTTTGGCTTTAACAAAGTCTTTAAAAAGACAAAAGTATGTGTGGAGTATCTTCAGTTTCCAGGGAAACGCTTTGCATTTGCAAGATATTGCAATTTCAACTGCATTGTCGGCTGCACGTTTAGTGCTTTAATTAGATTTCATTTAGAGCCTGTCTCCTTGGCGCTGGCACTCCTGCGAAGCTGCTGCTGTCCTGGCCAGCTGGCGGCTGCTTGCCGTCTGCCTCCTGCCTCCTGCCAGCAATGTGAACACTGATACCGACACCGACAAGGAAACGAGCACGAACGTGGCCTGTTGACAAGAGAGCGCTCTGTCCCTCTGTCCCTCTGTCTCTCCGTCCCTCTGTCTCTGTCGACATTTACGTCTTGCTCTCGCGGCGTTCCCGCCGTGCCAGTTCCGGTATCCTCAAACGGAAAAATTTGTGCGCTTTTTGCGTGAAAAATGATGGAAAATAATTTGCAAGCGCTGAGGACTTCCACCAAACTCTAACTGAAGCCCGAACGTGCGTTTGACGTGGCCATTTGCTGCACCTTTTTTGCCCAGCGAAGCCCTCGACGTTGGTTACCTGGTTACAGCATTGCTTGTGTTTACTCTTTGCCATTGTCCCCCCTAAGCTCTCTGTTTCCCCCTCCTGCTGGAGGCTGCGCTCCGCCTCGCTTCGCTTCTGTGTGTTTAGGTGAAATTTATTTTACTAATTATTATGTAAGCGCTCCAGCGACGGGCATTGTGTAATGAAATTAAAGCGTTTCCCTCCGAAGAACTGTCAAATGCACACAAATGCTTAAAGCAGAGCTAGCTGGGCTTAAAGCCCAGTTCCGAATACGGTTTATTTATGCATGCGGTCTCTATAAAATTATTTGCTTAACTCAATTTTACTTTACTTCATTTCATTTTATAAACTCCCCGGGCGCCCGACAATGTGAACAGCGCAATAAATTTATACATGCAACGAAAATAAGAGATCAACAGCAAAATGCGAGCGCACAAATTTTTATATAGCACTCTGGGGATAATCAGCAGCAACAACAACGGGCCATAGCAGAAGCTAATGTAAAGTCCAACAGCAGACACATAAAAATGAGAATTTATGCAACGCTGGCAAAGTAGCCACCGCAGGGAGGGAGCCAGACGTGGGCCGGCCCGTCGCAGTGGGCGCTCAATGAGCCAGGTGACGCAGGTGACGGTTTGCATTTGCGACTATGAAACAACAGGCATAACCTTACCTTTATAAATAAAAATAACAAATTAAATTAAATTAAACAATAACAACAAGAGCCATAAACAAGCCGGCCGCACATGCCGCCGCTTGGCTATGGAAAAAGTTCATAATGAAGCTGTATAAATTGAATAATTTTATATATACACACATACATATACATATATATTTATATATGTATATTAATTTAACATTTTCGTTCAGCATAGCTTTTGTTCAATCACACACACACAAACACTCACGCATTTATGTATATGGAGTGAAATTATAGCCCGCTTTGCAACACTGGCCATAAAAACTGCGTTCTGTTTCACTACGCTGCAAAACGCAGTTAAATGCTGCGTTTAACAAAAGCCAACAATAATTTCGCGCATTTTAATAATAAATATATGCATATACATATAAGCGAATATATTTAAATATTTTCGTATTTTATTCATATATAAATAATGCACATTTTTTTCAACGCGTTTTTTTCTGAGGAATCGCTCATGAAATTTAAATGAAAAGAAAAGATATTCAAATAATTGCAACGAAAATAACTATGAGTGGTGTGTACACATATCAGAGCAGGATATATGTTTTATCAAACAATCATATTAAGACCAATTAAAGAATAAATAAAATTGTAATCTTTGTACAAAAACTTGGCAAATCTAGTCTCAAATTGGTAATTTTTGTTGCCCACTCCAGCTGTAGTTCCATGGAAACCCTCAACTCCCGTAAGCCTTTCAAAAAATTCAAAATTCTGATGTCAGATTTGTGTTTTATTTCGTGATAATTTAAAAAGTTTGCTTTTTACGGTCTTTTAAACGCATGACGCCTACTTATGCAATTCCGAACTCTGCTGCTCCAACAGCTTGGCAAGCCCCGCCGCCGTCAGGCAACAATAAAGCCCCAAAACAAAGTTTGAAATGAGCAATTAAAATTTTATCTTCCTGCACGATACTTAAGCTTAATATGCTAAATGCTTACGGCTTTTACTGTCAGTCGAAACTGTCAGATAACATGCTCACACATCAATTCCAGCAGCGTGAGAGCTAAGCTTAAATTATTATTGTAAAAATCAATAAATTATTGTGCACACAAATAGTGCACACAAATATTTAAAAACAATCAAAAGTAGAACAGTTTGAATAAATAATTTTAATTAAAATGTGGTCTGACTGAAACGAATGGGGCATAACTGATCAGCAGATGCCCTGCAATATATGCTGCAGCCTTGTCTGATGTACTTGTATAGTGGCAGAGCTTACTGGATTAATAATCTATTCATTGGATTCACCTACTATATCATATATCATATATGAATAGATCCAGTTAATATCTTCATTCATCATATTATAATATATATTTAAGGCATCATAACCAACACGTTTGCTCACCTGGTCTGTAGCCGTCGCTGTGCTCGTGCGCCTCGATTCCCTGGAGATGCAGGATGCCAATGATGAGGCACAAGATGAGCGGTGTGCATTTCATTGGGCTGGACTCCATTTTGTGTCGGTTGCTCTTCCGCTTTTGTTCTTCACTCACTGTGCCAAGTGGCAAATGTAAATGTAACACGTAAATTCTCTCTCTCTGTGTGTGTGTGTGTGAGTGGTATGTGGTGCTGTACAGGTGGAGAGCGGCTACATGGGCATAAAAAATGCAAATAAATTTGCTTCGCTTTATGCAAACATAATTTCAAATATGCACACACACACAGGCACGCTCACACATGCACAAGAACACACACACACAAATGATTTGCTGGCTTTAAGCGTGTGTGTGTGTGTGTGTGTGTGGGTGTTTGTGACACTTTCCCAGCTCGTTGTTATTGTTGGCTGTGTGATGTTTTTATTCACATATACATATGTATGCCTATATATATGTATATGTATGTGTATTTTTTGGTATATTTATATATTTTTTCTTGTGCTTCAATCCTTTTTGTTGTTGCTTTAATTTTTTCACTTAATTAAAAACTTTTGCGCTGCACATAAATTCATTTAAATATTTACAAACAGTCGTCCTTTTTCAGCTGATGTTGTTGTTTGTTCTTTATACTCTGTTTGCCTTTTGCTCCCACTGCTGTTGTTGTTGTTGTTGTTAATTTGATTGTTGTTGTTGTTGTTGGTGCTGCTGCTACTGTTGCTGTGTTTTTGTCAAAACACATAACCGTTAAGATGAATTTTTAATAGAATTTGACGAGGCGACGAAGCAACTTTAGTGGCACGCCTCCTGCCACGCCTACATCCACACACATACACACTGGCAGAGTCAAGCCTGGTGTGTGTATGTGTGTGAGAGTGCGTTTATAAATATTTAAAATTAAAACGCGCACGTGTTGCACATTTTGAGCTCTCTCTCTCTCTCTCGCTCTCACTCTCTCTCTCGCTGTCTCTCAGTATCTGTCCGTCGATCTTTGAAGCTTGAAATTATATTTGAAGTCCGTACGTATAATATGCCGGCATGCGTATCATGTGCGCCACAGTGCCCGCAAATATTGTACAACAATCCACAACTGCAATTAGAATAAAATTGTTTCATGTGGTTAGCATAGAAATGTCAGAAAAACTCATTCGGGAATTCCGCTATTAATAAATGCACAAGCATTCGCCAGCCATTACGTAACGCCGGGGAACGTCGAGCGGGAGAGCTGGATGCCAATCAATAATGATAGATTAGCCCCGTCCGGCCATCACACACAAGGCTCGTAAATTATATGCCAGCCTGGTCTAGCCCAAAACAAATGAATAGGTCAGAAAAAGAGAAAAAAAAAAAAAACTGGAAAGGAAACTTTTCGCACAGCGCATTAATTGGGAAGGACGCGTGGGCCGGGCTGTGTGGTCGCACGTGCCATGTAAACATGCCAGATGAAGTTATCCCAGTTATACGCAATCGAAATGTCAATAGGTTCAAATTGTGCTCAGGTACTCAGGCACATGCTCATGTGTTCCATTGCACTGTCTCGCTCGCTCTCTCATATACAAGTCTGTATATCCAGCTCTCTCTCTCTCTCACTCTCTCTCTCTCAATGTTTACACGGGGCCTCTTCGGCTGACAGGCTCGACTTGCCAACTACAGGTAATTGACAAAGGAGTCATGAAAACTTTGACTTGAAAGTTTCGCCACGTTTTTTGTTTAACACGCAGCTCGAACAAGCTGATAAACTTGCATGACATTCCGGTGACTGCCACGTCGCAGCCCCAAGTTCACATCCCCAACATTCAGCTGGCATCAAGCATCACACGCACACACACACACACATTCACCTATTTTTCCCATTAGCCAAGTTGGGCTTCCTTGACTAAGTTTGCATTGGGTTATTAAGAGCTGTGCAAGTGTTTATTGAGAGAGATTGCGAGGAGCTGCGAACTTGCGGCTAAGTAGTTGTTAGTTGCTAACTAGTGTCAAACTAGCGCTACTTATTTGCAACTAGCAAGAGCCTCGAGGGCAAAAGTTCAGCCAAAGCCACAAAATATAATGATTAAAAAGATAAGCTCGAGCACTGTCGCGCTGCAGCAGCTGCTTTTCAATTCTCAGCAAGGAGCTAATTAAGTTGTGTTTATTTTCACTCTTTAAGCGGCATTTGAATGTTAATAAAATTTATTTAATACTTAATATATCATACTTATTACATAAGCATAAATATTCTCTCAAATTAGGCTAGTCGAAAAAAATAAATTAATAAATAAATATCAAAAATAATAATAAAAATAATAATAATAATAATAATAATAATAATAATAATAATAATA
>NW_022045864.1:902439-936658 GCF_001654015.2 Drosophila navojoa
TATATTTTATATTTTATATTTTATATTTTATATTTTATATTTTATATTTTACATTTTATATTTTATATTTTATATTTCATATATTATATTTCATATTTTATATTTCATATTTTATATTTAATATTTAATATTTTATATATTATATATATTATTTTATTTAATAAAGATAAAAAGATTGCAAATATAACATAAATTGAAAATCAAAGTGCTTTGATCATTTCTATTCGCTGCCTAAAAATAAATCTGAATTATATTCATTTTTTACCCCACGGTGCAGCACTCAATGGTCACTGTCAATTAGCTAACACATTTGTGCGCAGTTTTATCTGCAATCGCTAATAAATAAATTCCATGACCTTTGCCACTTTGCAGCTGCTCAAGTGGATATGGCTCTAGCTCTAGCTCTGTGGCTGCGGCTGCGGCTGTGGCTGTGTCTATTTGTGTATGTATTTGCTGTCTGGCAAATGGGAGCCTGGTAAAGCTTTAACACAACATCAAATAGCATGGAAACATTGAATGTTGTCTCCACTACAACAACCCGCAGCAGCTGCAGGACCAGGAGCAGGAGCAGGAGTGGCAGGAGTAGGAACTGGCTGTCTGCCTCTGCTGTTGCTGGCATCTTGTGCTATCGCTGCCTTTTTTTATTAGCTTTGTCTTTCAATCTGTCTCGCTCCATGTTACGTGTCCTTTATTTTATTTGTGCCCGCCTCTCACCCTCACTCCCTCACTCTCTCTCTCTATCTCCCTCGCTCATCCGACTGCTGCCAGCGACAAAACAAAATCGATTTTTATTTGTCAAGCAGCAGCAAGCTCTCAGTTTGTTTGTCGCTTTTGTTGTCAGAGATATTAAATCGTTTGGTTTAGCAGCATCGACTCTTGACTGATTGAAAGGCTCTTCAGAGCGATGTTCGATTGAACTACAAATTTCGTGTAGCTGCCATCAGACTCGATTACAGCTAAATCTATATTTAGACTTGGATAATAATTAGCAGCTGTTCAGATAACTTTCTGTAATTAGTGCATAGCAAATTTGTTTCGCGTTTCATTTCATTGATTTTGCAATTATGAGAGGCGTAGCTCCAAACTTTTAACCATAAAATTTCAATAATTTTGCCTGAGATTGGGAACGTGGCAGCAACATGGCACATCGTCTCGTTGCGTTGGCAACTTTGAGCCAACGGTCTTAGATATTCCCGGTATTTGTAATTAAGCAAGTGCTGCAAGTGCCTAAGCCAAATGAGCTTAGCACTCGGCCCAGTCCCAGGTGGGTGGCGAAACGGTGCAAATTGTTGCTTTTGTCATATGTCAAAGCTAACAAAATGGCCGCCGGTTGAATGCGGCACATGATAGGAGTCGCGACACGCCGAGCACCAGCAAAGGCTGCCTGGCCCGGAGTGACATGGACTTCAGCCTTTATTGGGCATAGGCAAAAAGTGCCGCCATCAAAACCAGCGTAACATATCAGGCGCTATCTGCCCCCACACCCCCTGCCCTACACTCCATCAATGGCTCGCGGCGACAGGCGACGAGGGGCGGGGCTTTTGCACTCAACGTTAGCCCACTTTAGCGCTGTTATATTCGTCAGCTTTTGTTTTTGCCAAACGAAAAATGGAGCACACGGCAGATTTAGATGCTGATATGCATGCAGGTGTATGTGTGAGAGTGTGTGTATATCTGTGTGTGTGTGTGTGTGTGTGAGTTGCTGGTGTGTAAAGTGCCTGCCTAACCAATTTGTGCGCCCATACAAACTAATGTGCTTTGATGTAGCTGCTGCCAGCGACTCAGGCTAACAAGCGCCCGAATCGTACGTACAAAAAGCATTGCCTACATTTTCTTCTCTATTCTGTTTTATTTTTTTGTATTTTGTATTTTACTTTTTGTGCTGCTGTGCCACAACAACCACAAAGACATCGATCACATTAGGCAAACAAATTTGCTTTTTTGTTGAGGGCCGCTTTAGAAAACGATTCAAGACGACAACAAAAAGTGCCACACGATACTTTGGATGCCGTTTTGGCGCATTGCGCATACGCCGCCTGTGCCGCCTATGCCGCCTGTGCCGCGCCCCAACTGCAATGAATGTAAATCAATCAAAATCAGCGTCGAAAATTATGCCGCAAATTGAATTATTGATTCGATTAAAGCGTACCTCAACACACCCACACTCAACACACACACACACACAGGCAACTCTTAGCAGCAAATAAATAAATAAGCAGCGGCGAGTCGAGGACGCCTGGCTCAGTATGCGGGATTCGCATAGCTCGTGCCATATTAGCGTGCCTGACGATCAAATTACACACACACACACACACACGCACACACTCTCAATTTGACACACGCAAAACGTACATATACATCAGCATTACAGTTACATTTACCGTTTACTTATGTAGCGCCACGCTGGCACATTAAAGGCCACAAATCGTCTCAAGCACTCAATATGCAAACACATTGCCATTCACTGCCAATTCCATCAGCGTGCGTGTGTGTGTGTGTGTGGGGGCGTGTGGGTGTGCGTGTGTGTCGCATGTGCCTCGAGTAGCGCTTAATCGTCTATATTATTTCATACGCACACACATAAAGCAATCAACTGTAGCGCAGCATTGGAGCTTATTCTCCCTTCCATCCATTGATTATACACACTTATTTATGTTTATGTTTCTTTTTTTTTCTACAGTCATATATTTTTTTTTTTTGCTTCTTCTATATTGATTTATGCCATAACTGATTTTGCTATACTCTACAGCTTCGGCAAGGTATTTATGTAGCTGTCCATTGTCCAAATATAATTTTAATAGACATATAGATGTAAGTAAAAAAATTTAAATGTTGATAAGAATATAAAATTATAAATAAAAAACAAATTATGTATAGAAGATTTTAAATCAAGTCAAAATTAAAAATTAAATTTGTATATATTTTTTCAATATTTAATTTAATATAATCAACACAATTTACTATACTGTTTGAAATCACTTTGAATACATTTATAATCCTTACAATTATGGAGCCAGTTTTAAAGGGCTTAGCACGCTTCGCTGTGCCTCAATGTGGAATTTCTTTCCTGGTTGTGCAGCTTGTTTAAATAGCTGTGGGCATTGGCATTGCAGGAAATGGTTCCATGTGCTCGACGCCATTTTGTGTGCGCAATTAAGCGTTTGATGTGCGCTTTTCGTTTGAAAATTAGGTGGCGACGGCAGGAGCAGGAGCAGCAGCAGGAGCAGGAGCAGGAGCAGCGACAGCCCCGAGGCAACCTAATATCTTTCATAAATAATTTATGCGATTTGTTTGCTGATTTTTATTAATGTTAATGCATCAATCAATGTGTGCGTCTCTTTTTCTGTGTGTGTGTGTGTGAGAGAGAGTTGATTTAATTTATAGTTTCAGCTGAGATTTTAAATCAATTTTCAAATTGCATTCCATTAGCAAATCTAGATTCTCAACTGACAGCCACATTATCATGTGGCATATGAAATCAGCTCGCTCTGTGAATGTGAGTGTGAATGTGAGTGTGAATGTGAATGTGAACGTGTCTGGGTAGTGATTAGTGCTGATTATTCGTGCAAGTCCGAGTTAAAAGCTTTTGAGCTAAACATGAGAGATGAGAAGCAGTCCAAATTCAAAAAGGATTTTCAATTAAATGTGCGGCCTTAACGGGAAAAGCTCCCCAGCTGCAAATGAACGCTATAATTAATACGGATTTAATTCCAGCTTTGTATATTAAAAAGTAAATTCTGATTTCACTTTTCAATCGGCTTAAAAATAACACTCTTTAATTATCGCAACAATGAACCTTTGAATTGAACAAATTTAAGAGATTCTATATTGAGTAATACGAGGGTTTTCTTCTCTTATTCCCTTTCATATAGTTATTAATATAGATGGAATAGCTTAAAGTCTGTCACGGGCATTGACGTACTTTTATGTTGTCTTTCACTTCAAAGATAAAATGATATGATGAGCTGCATAAGCTTGAGCTTTACTTTACGTATGTTTTTACAACTTTTCAATATTATGCAAAGCACTTAAATGAGAGTTAGCACTCACACAGACGAGCACACGCACACACGAGTGCACTCAGTCAGCTGTAACCCACACACACACACACGTGCACACTCTCAAGTGCTTGCAGTCGCCCTCGACTGTCCAGCTGGCTGCGTTGTCCTGCTGTTGGCCCTTATTGCTAGTGCTGTCATGAAACGCTCCTCGACAGCTAAGCAACAAATTGCGTTACGAAGCTGAACTCGTGCACCTGGGCTTCAACCTACATCTGACTATGTATCTCCCTCTCTCTTTCTCTATCGCTCTCTCTCTCTCTATTTCTCTATACTCCATTGCTGAATATATCTAGAGTAAATATGATAAATCAGCCCACCCTCCACAGGCAGCTGCTGTTGGCCATGACAAATGACGCAGCGCCACGTGCTGAGGCCCCTGAGATGCTGCATACTAAAGCATTTGGCTTCGCATGCCACGTATACAATAATCGATGCGATTTGATGCAAGCCAACTGTATAATACATACACTCACACACACACACACACATCTACAGATCATGGCCATGCATATATAATACTTATATATCAGCATGTTTATGTCGCCTAAATGTGAAGCATAAATATTCATTTTTATGGCAAAGACAAGGGCAACGCTCACTGTGTAAGTGTATAAGTCTGTCTGTGTGCGTGTGCGATACTCTGTCTGTGTGTGTGTGTGCGTTATGCAGTCAAAATGGCGGCAGCTTGCTGCGTTCATTGTGGCGGAAACGGAAGTGCTTAAGCTGTAAGCAGAAATCATAAACGAAAATCACGTAATGCCTTTGTATGAGTGTACGAGTCTGTGTGTGCCTGTGTGTGTGTGTGTGCTTGAGCCACTTGCTTGAAGTGGCAGGTGTTGCTGCAATGATTTTCAATTTTACGCGTGAAAGTCATGCGCTAATTTTCTTGTTTGCCATTCGCAATTCGCCTATTCATTGTCATTTGCCACACTGTGCGCACTGAGCGCCCTTCACCCACTTCCACCCCCACACCGCTGCCAATTGACATTAATGACACGCCAATTTGGCCTAATTGAGTTGCTGTTCAGGGCCATTTTTTTAATTAGTCGAATAATTGGATACCCTAACGACAACGGCCGTGTCTCTGCATGCGTTGCAGACGACGTAATCTTGACCTTCGGCTGCAGCACAGCAGTAGCCGAGCCGCACCTTTTCATCTCTCTCTTTGTCTCCTTCCGCCCATTCTCTGTCTCTCGCTCGCACTCTGGCCACTCTCCACTGCCATCGCACTTCATGCAAATCCTATCAAAGACTTGGCAAAAATGCGTTCAAAATATAAAAGTCACGTAACTGGTTGTCGTTTCCGGTTACGCCGCACACGCCCCCTCTACACACACACACACACACACACACACTCACAGGGGAAACTATATAGCACACAGGCCCACGCACTTATTTAGTTAGGCATTTGTTTGCATTTGAGCGCTTTGATTACGCTTCGATTTTTCGCCAGTACCAAGAAAAGTTTAGCCAACTTTTTCGTTCCTTGAGTTTGGCCTTATACACACACCTATCTATATATAATATGTATAGTTCGGTATGCTATTCATTGGTATTACAGCGCAAATTACTTTATTTATGTGCCATATCAAAAGTTGCCCGAGCAACCGAACTATTATTTACCTCAATATATTTATATATATATATCCATATATTAAGCCCAGACCTAATTTATGTGCCTAATCTGCTTTTAGCTAGGCATCCACTCATCAGAAAAAAAAGGGTTCAACACTCCGTTTTTATGCAAAGTTCGCTTTGAAATTTTAAGTGCTCGTGTCATAAATTACAAACTGCAAATTTTTGCCTGTCTAGACAATATTTTAGCTGTTAATTATGGCTTGAATGAAAGCCAGCCACAAAAACTAAAAATGAGCTAAAAAGTCAAAGTATGCTGCAAAAAAAAATAAAAGTTTGAAATTATTTTTTATATAATAGTTAAGCTACTGTCTGAGAGGTAAGGCAGCCAAATGGCTGGGCAAATAATTTAGTTTGCACATAAGCACACACACATACACATATGCATACTATATATGAAAGTATATATAACATTTGCCACAGGCAAGCGAGCCACAGTCAAATTCTATTTCAATTTGATGGCGCGCTAAATTGCGCAAAAAAATCTAAAAAGGAATATCAAAAGGCAGCAGCAGGCCAAAATGATGGCTCACACACACACACACACACACAGACACACGCACACGCACACCTATGCTGCGTGTGTTGGCATCATTTTCATATGAGGCGCAAACTTTTTGTATGCTCGTCACATAAGCATAGCCCAAGCTGGGGGCGTGGCACAGGGTCGCTGACATGCAACGCGCGATTTCAATTTCAGCATGCGTGTGTGTGTATGTGTGGCGTGCTTGCGTGCGTGTGCGTGTGTGTCTAGGAAATCTTAAAGCGCAGACAGGAAATATCTGTTACTGTCAGGAATATACTCTAACAGCGGGTAGTATATATGCCACATGAATCACGACAAGTCATAGATAAAAAGACAATAAAACATAATTAAGAAATAGTTAGGAATTCCTCGATAGATATCGATTAATTATCGAAATGTAATGATGTACAAAATCCAACATAGCTGAATCTAATCGTTAAACTCTCGTAATCTCGCTTGAAGAGTATTTACTGTGCGGCAGTCGAAAGCTCATTATGAGCTCTTCTTTCTTTACTCGCTTTGTATACGTCATCATCATCATCGTCATTATCGTCGTCGCGATGAACCTTATGCAATGCTGATTATCATTTGTGGCTTCTGCTGTTTGCCTTGCGTAAATCCTTTTCTTTTTATTTTCCGCACACATGCCCGACTGCTGGCCCATGTGTGTGTGTGTGTGTGTGTGTGTGTGTGCGTGTGAATGTGTGCGTCCTGCGTCCTTGCACGACTTTGCTGCTGCATACTTTTAGGCTCGACTCGACGGTTTTAGTTTTTTACGTGTGTTTGCTTTTAATAGCCATCTGTTTGCCTTGCTGTCAGCGTTTTATGCGTGACAAACAAACACACAGCAACACTCACACACACACATACACACACACACACATAAACTAACATATAACCAAACACACTTAAGACGCACAAGTTTGCGTGACTGTTGCGCAAATTATGCCAAAAAAAAAAAAAAAAAAACCAAAAAAAAGAATCTCAAACGAAAAAGAAACAACAAAATATATATGCACGTTCGCCTTGAAAGTGAATAACTGAAAGGCAGAATCGGCGCAAGTATATAAAGCAATGCTGATTAAAGAGTTAAGCGACTGTCACGCCACTTCCCGAAACATGCCCCGTCTACATATTGTAGTGTATACACATCCAATATTTACTCAGCAGCCAAATGTTTGCTTGGTTTGCTTCATGTGCCACACACACACATGCAAGTATATATATACATATACATATATATAGATTCTAGCAAACACTGTTACTTTGTCAACTCATCGGACTATGTCCTATTGGCTGTTGTTGTTGTTGTTATGCCTTTGATTTTGATATTTGTGTTTGGCCAAAATGTCAAAGATGTCAAATTAATTTTCATGGCATTTCGGCTTTGCCTTTTAGATAATTGACTCGCATTTGTTATTATTTGTTCGTTCAACATATAAGTGGAGCATTTGCCCTCGCGGCACTCGATTGCATTTTCACAAAATCAATCAATATTTCAAACGGTTTGTAAAGCATAAACTTATGTGAATGTGAATGTGAAATGAAACAGGCTTGACCCAGTGGACAGACGGTTGTGCTCGAAGTTTTTACTAATAATATGCTTCTCATTGAAGCCGTATAATTATCTTATTTATATCTTCTTCTTATCGATCCATATCAAATTAGCTGCAAACGTTTAATTTAATTACAATTTAAGGAAAGGATTTTGTTCATAAATTCAATTGATTTAATTTGTTTACCCTCGGCCATGCTTGTCGTGTTTAAATATGGAGATAAAGATATTTTGGAATTTATAATTCGACTAATAATATTTACAAAAAGCACCACGGTTAGCTTTGCTTAAATTAGAATGATAATCAGTTAATTTACTTGAGACCAAATACTTTTGACTTGGATATTGATACAGAGTGTAGCTAAGTAATCTATAAATTAAGTAGAGTTTACTGAATTCCAAATATCCCAAGTATTTCACATATATCTCCATAAAAACTGCCAATGTCTTGACACAGTACAATAGTACGATTCATTAACAAATTAATAAATAATATATCCAAGGCAGGAGCCAGCGAATTTTTCATGCATGCTAATCCCATATACATCATCTGCTCTTTGTGTGTGTGTGTTTCATCGCAGGATAATCAAACACACGCCATGTCAACTGTAAAGGCATACAAACAATTAGATTAAGTAGCGATTCCAGGAACAGCCAAAGCCATTAATCAATAGTAACATGAGCTCAGATTCAGGGACAGAATTTTACACACTCACACACACACACACACGCATTGCTGTTCGATTTGTTAATTGTTATTATTAGTATATGACAGCAGGTGTCAGACAACTGGCAGCCAGTTGAAAAGAATATCGTTTACATGCGAGCATACATCGAATTACACGGAGAAGAGGGTGAGGAGGAAGAACGGATACAAATTATGGGCAGCTCAAGCTACGAGGGAATATTGAGCCAAGATCTCGGACTGATAGAGCTGCAGACCAGGGGAAGGGCCAACAGGGAATAAGTCAGTTTCATGCTCATAAAAAATGCAGCGGGTCGGGTGAATAAAAACAGCAAACAAAAGAACAAAATAAGAATTATAAAGAACTGGAGTTGCAGTTGCCACTGCAGCAGGACTCCCAGTATCAGCAGCAGGAGCAGGAGCAGCTGTTTCGTTTATACGAGCAATGTACATATTTCACTTGGTTTTTCCTACTTAAACATAAGCAATGGCTATTATTTTAAGTTGCCCACGCGCTAGCTGATTTAATTTCAGGCTATTATGCGCCCACAATGCCAGCGGTAAATGCAGAAAGCAGCGGCCAGCAGCAGCCGAAGAAGAAGCACGCTGAAAGCGAGCAGGGAAACAGACCGCAAAAAGGAAAAGTCACTAAAGCGTGCCGAAGATTTTGTAGCTTGAAAAAAAGTGCTAGCTAAGCGAATACCCTGTATTGCAACTATATATGCAGTTGGCAGTGCCATAAATATGTTATATATCTGAAATAAAGCTAATTTATATATATATATATATATATATATATATATATATATATAAATATATCTACGCTTTCAGATGCCAATAAGCAATAATGGAAATGCCACAAATAATTTAATTAAATAAATTTTGGCATTTAATTATATAATTAATGCATTGTAAAGCATTCAGCAAGTGCTTCAGCAATTTAATTTTATCTGCTTTATAATCCTTAAATCTTATTGCAAAGCTTTCACTATTTCGTGGCATTAAAAAGTTCTCAAACTAAATGTCTTCTGTTGCCTTGCTTTCCCTTGAACGTAATACTTTTATTTTTATATTTTCTATAACTCCTTCACAGGCCTTTTCCTTACTAATTCAACATATATACCCATTATACCAGGTACCAACGTATATATGTATATTTGAATGCGGCTGACCAGCAAAGTTGGTTAGCAAACTTGGACTGAAAGTTGGTTAAGAGTGTGGGCGAGAGAGAATAAGATGTGAGAGAGAGAGAGAGAGAGAGAGAGAGAGAGATAGAGAGAGCTGCTGGTTGAGCTATGTTTTTCTGCTGTTGCATTTCTTGGAATTTTTCTGCAGCGGCTGCTGCTGCTGCTGTTGTTTGTTGGGCGCTGATTTGGGTCGAGTATCTGAATGAGTTCACAGTTTAGACTTGCAGCTGGCATCTGCACTCCCACGGCTGGCTGTTGTTAACTGGTGCCGTCGGTGTTTTGCGCTTTCTCATTCGTATTATTTCTACTTATTTTCATTTTCCTGTTGCTCCTGTTGTTCCTCCTATTCTCCTTCGCTGCGCCTGGGTCAACATTAAGAGTATCACAGACTTTTTTGCGGGCTACTGGCGAGCCGAGTTAATTTCCAAGGCTTCGCAATGCTGTTGATTCTCGATTGGCGAGTGAAAGAAGAATTCGAACGGCCATCGAGCAGCCGGGAGCAAGGCTTGCTTCTCGCATTCCCAATTTAAGGCAATGACAAGCTATTCCTCCTAATCCATATGAAATCCAATCACAACAATTCAAGCGACCCATTTGAGTGTGGGTGTGTCTGTGTGTGAAATGAGTACAACCATTCCGAAAATGACAGCAACACCAGCAACTCGGGTCGAGTACTGCCCGCCCTGATAGGTTTAAAAGGCCAATAAACAGAAATTGGCAAATGCCCCTTTTTTTTAGTTGAAAAGTTAGAGAAACAATTTATTACCAAATGACTATGTAAAAAGGGTAAAAATAATTTCAGTCTACATTTTCGTTATTAAATTATTTTCATTTAGTTCCGTGTACGATAATGATAATATAGAAACTATTTATTTATTGTGAAATGAAAAGATTTCGATGCAAATAAAATCATTGAAGCAATTTGTGGAAGCTCTCTGGGATATCTCTGGATATATTCCATATTCTAATAAATATTCAAAAGTTAATTACGATAAATGAAAAATTATCGAGAAAGTTATTCATAGTAAATAAAAATTAAATTGCGTAAGGCCCAAAAAATAATGCCAATTATCTTGCTGTTCATTTTTAGGTGGCAAGCTGCAATATTTGTATCAAATAATTGAGATAAGTTCACATAGCTGATGCTAAATGGCACATGGCACATAGCTGATGCCTACCAATTTTGCAGACAAAAATAAAAAGATATTTACAATATTTATCAAAAATTCAACAGCTTTATGAATATTTGTACATTATTCACTTTTGCTGTAGGAAATAAAACAAATATGTAGCTGAATAAGAACATTTCAAAGTAAAGAATTTATTACGCATTTCTATACAATCTCAACTGCATTAAAGGCAATCAGAACTTTTTTCTTTACTTCATGAACTTTTGCAAAGCAGACAAATCAATGAATACTTGTATTAAACGGAAACTTGAGTTGACTACAAAAGAAGAAAATAAATATAATTTTTCTTTTTTTTTTGTTAAACATTAAGAACACGGTCGATGTCTAGACAAAGGAAAGAACGGTACGCAGCAGTGAGAAATGTCGCCGGGGAAGCCAATAACAATGAGTTGCTCGCATTATAAGCGAAACTACAATCAAAGTGCAGATTTTAAGCCCCAAGCAGCTTTGATTACCAATCCGACGAAAGCACTACCCGAAGCACCTGCTCGCCGCACCTGCTACTTAACTGTTCAAGCGCAATCACAAGTCAAGAATCGTATACATGTGTGTGTATATACATATGTGTGTGTGTGTGTGTGCTTAGGCATTTGAAACCTGATTAGGAAAGCACTTCAAGTGCTGTCCTGGTTGAGGTTGAACAGCAGCTCGGGCTTATACCAATTGAGTAAGCCAATCGCCACGCCCACATGCAAGCTGAGCGCTCGGCAACTGTGTGAAATTTATTGTTTCAAGCTAATGCCACTTGATGGATTATTTGCTTATATCTACCACTTTGATTTCTGTAGCCGCTTTGCTTTTTTCTTTCTTTTTTTTCGATTTCGCTGTTGCTTTTACTGTATTTTCCGACATTGCGTTGCTTTTTTGTTTGTTTTTTTTAATACCCTGTGCACACGCGATGACTAAAGGAGGGTGTAACTAGTGTACATTACAAATAGAGTTATTCAAGCTGATATCAGCAAGTATACCTGCAGTCATCTATATAGCTGATGAAGCTCATATGGGTATAATTAAATTTGTAAATAGTTTTTGAACAGTTCTACAACAACGATATTAATGAAAAGAATATATACGTATATTGTAATACATTGTAAACAAAATATGAAAATAAATAACAAAAATGTAATAATCTAATCAACCCCTTACAATAATATTTATTATCGGGCAACACACACAAATATATGATAATGAATACCTATTCAATGCAGTACTTTGTAGAACAAATATTTTTCTTTATTAATTAATCAAAACTCGACAAGTTTCGTTTCCGCCTCTACCCTTTGCCTCGTATTGCTCTAGGGTATTTTAGCAGTCAGAGTTTTCAGTTGCTTTCCACCTTGGCTTGCCTTTGCTGTTTGTGAGCTGGCGCTGGCTGTAACGTGATAGTCAGGGGAAACAATTGACTTTTGAAGCGTTCGCAAGTGCGCGGCTCAGCGAGCTGTTTATGGCCGGGTAAGTTTGGCAGCTAAGCAGGCAGTCAAGTGCCAAGTTGGTCTGAGCGGGATATTCATCAACTGTTTTGTTTGGCTATTGATTTTAGAGGCGAACGCTCGCATGGCTCATCAGCTATTCAAATTAATTGTAAAACTTTTCAGTTTCGGTCAGCACACGTGTCAACATATCCCCACGCACATAAATCTACCATGCCCTTGCTCTTCCTAGACTCTAGCGCCCCAGTGTCTCCTTGCCTCCTTGGCCGGGGCTCGTCCCCGTTCTCGAGGCTTGTCAACAAAAGGAAAGCAAAGTGAAAGTTTTCGTGTGCCACGACAATATTTACATGCTGCATTAAACTTGCTCTCAAGTTATGGGCCCGCTTTGGCACAAAGTTTCGGCCCCCAAGCACCCATGCCCGGAATTCGGGCGCAGCTTTGCATTAAAGTTGCGCATACGCCAGGTCGTCCCGTTGGCCAGTTATGTGATTTATGTGCAAGTTTCAGCGGTATTTTAATAATTTAAGCAACAAAATCAGAGACGACGACGCAGCGCTTGTCCTGCACATCCTTTTACTGACGCTGCCACTGAAGCTGGCCTCCTGCCAAGCCACGTTGCGCTGACGGAGCCGAAAAAATGCAAAAAAAAAGAGGAAAAAAAATGCCCAGCATGTTGACAATAGCGCCAACACAAAGCGCATTTGGCAAGCGCCTGCAGCAATGCAAACACACACCCAGTGTGTCTGTCGCTGTGTCCTCGCGTGTGTGTGAGTGGGTTTGTGTGTGTGCGTGTGTGCTCAGCAAAAGTGAAATAGCAACAATATATGGAGCGCCACAGCCACAGTCAGAGCAAAACTTTCATGCAGCAGCCATAAAAAACTGGGGCACTGCACAGACAGCATTTTAATATGATTTTCATGGCTTACTTTTTCATCCAGACGCCGGCGACTCACGGGCTCACAGCTCACGACTCACGCATTAAAAAAAAAAAAAAAAGAAAGAAAACAAAAATAAGAGCAGAAAAAAATAGCTGCCACAAATTTGCACGCGTCGACTCAATTCGATGCAGTGACAGACTGACACAGAAACCCGCACAAATAGCGCATACGCCAAGTATGCGCAATCACAAAGATGATTAAAATCATGCCAGCAAATGCAAAAGCCCTATCGGAAATAGACTCTGGTGTGCTTCACTGCGTAGTCAATTTTAAGATGAAGTGAAGCTTGGTGCATTGAGTACAAAAGACAATTTTCATTTCGTGTTCGAAATTTAAATTTAAATACATAAGGAAATTTTATAATATATTCTTGAAGGAATTGCAATATATTTGTTAGGTTTTTATTGTATATATTGCATTGAAAACTTGCACTCAATGCAAAAACATAATATAAATATTGCATATCTTTCAAATTGAATTCCGTATGTTCATGTTTAGCAAAAAAGCAGTCCTAAAATCTGGAATCTATTTTTTCATTTTACGCAAATTTCTGTATGATATATAAAATAAAATAAACATAATTCATTCAAATATCATATATCTAAAAGCGAAAATAAAGAAATTCTTTGAAATTAATTATTTATCGCGGCTATAAGAAATCACCCAACATGAAAAAACAACTACTATGAGTAAAATCCTTCATTTAAAGTCTGTTGAAAAAGGTTTCCATAATCTCAAGAACTAATCGCGAAATAAATCGAAAACACGCTGACAAAAAAGTGTTTAACAACGGAATTAACGCATTTTCCAGCACTCCCCTCATAGGGAGCACTTTCCAACACTCAATTTGCAGCTAATCTCTTCTAGTCAACTTTTCGCTTCAGTATTTTTGTCCTTAGGCATCGTCTTAGTGTGTGTGCTACATTCTTTTTAGCGATATTCCACGGACAGTATAATTTGGAATATGTAAACAGGATCAAATATACTATGAATATATTATAAATAATAAATATACGCACATACATACATATATGTGTGTGTATATACATAACATGTATATTGTATGCTCTGTGCATGCACTTACATTGGACGCCGCGTTATATCCTTTTCAGTGGCGTTACTTCGCTTACTTTTTGTTTGGGTTCTTCCTCTTCTTCTCTTTTTTGGGCGCTTTTTACGGCCTTTGTAATAAAACCAGCCCGAGGGACTCTTGTGCTACTCGCAGTTGTTGTTGTTGTTGTTGTTATTGTTGTTGCTTTTATGCTTGATGCTGCTGTCGATGTGGCTGCGATTGTTGTTGTTGTTTTTGCAGTTGCTGCTGCTGCTGTTGTTGCTGCTGCTGCTTTTGAGGGCGTGTAAGCATTGAGCAAGTTTTATGCAACAAACGAGACGCACGCATCATCAATTGGGCAGGCGTAGCAAACGAGGCAAATGTCTGCCGAGCGGGGGCAACGGAAGCGACGAGCCAACAAGGATCAATAGCAAACAATTGAGCAAAAAATATGGCAAAGTATTTGGCGGCTGCCAGCAGGAGCTGGCGGAGTGGGCGGCGTGGCGTTTGTTGCCCTCGGCTTTATTTAAAGTAGCGAAGCGCGAGCGATGCGAACTTTATTTATGACTCAATAATGTGTATTTTGATTTATGCGTTGTGGGTGTGCCTCACACACACACACACACACGGGCACACACGTACACACGAATACCGTACACACACACACACACACGCACACTCACGTACAGAGGCAGTTATTGTTGTTGTTGCCGGAGGCGAGCGACGGACGCAATTTGCATAACAACACCGAGAAAAAGTGTAAGAAAATAAATGTTTAGCTTTAGCATGTGCACTTGCCACACCGTCAACACGCCGTACCACAGCGTCACCACACCGTCACAGAGATGGCCACTCAAGCACTCTCACAGACTCGGTTACGCACACGTGCAACAATTAATCACAATCGTTATTAATGATTTTGCAACACTGATTTCACCCATTCGATTCAGTGAGTTCTCGGCCTTTGGATGCCAGAGCACCGCATTGAACGCTTAAAACGCCGTAACGGTAAAATGACGCGACGTTCACTTGTGAACACGGGAATCTCTGTGTGTGATTTGGTGAGCGTTAGAACACGGCACGACCGAACTGAGCGCAGCGCAGCGCATACGACAACTACACGAATCCACGACCTTTTCAGTACTAAAGCGACTTTCATTCATTGCCATTCGTGCAATTCGAACGGACGACGCGCGGCTGCGGCTTTGTCTTTGGCTCTGGCACTGGCTATGGCGCTGCCAGACGGCGCTCGCTTCGACTCGCTTTCGTCTTGGCTTTCGGCTCGCTCGCGCCAGTTCGAAAAGCACGAAGCGGCGTAACGAAGCTGCGAATCGCATCGTTGAGTGGGAGAGAGCGAGCGTGTGCGAGTGTGTGCGGGTGTGTGGGACGGCCTCGGCTTGGAGCGGGCATGGGCATGGAGTACGACTTGTAACTGTGCCACGCTCTGCGCTGCGAATTGTCAAAGCTTTAAATACTGCGACCCGAAGCGCTTTAACCAGTATTCTCTAAATCGTGTGGGCAGCGAGCGCTGTTTGTGGATCGTAAGCTTCAGCTGTAGTAATTTTGACAGCATTGACTGATGAGCAAAAGAAAATGCATAAAAAGGAATCTATTTACTTTAAGAAATGAATGCCATCAACTAAATTTTTCTATTTTCATATAATGGAAATATATAGAGAATTTTTTAACAATTTTCCCCATTTTTATTTCTTACATTTAACATTGTGAACTATTCGACTTAAGAAACTGAAACTGAAACCTACCTCAATTCAAAATTACTTCTTATACTACATCTTAAACAACATCCACCATGCAGTCTTGTGGAATCTATGGCCACGCACACGATTGAGACGCGCTAATCTGACACTCTCTAACTTTTTCGCGAAGAGAGGCACAAATCACTCGTCAGCTGCAACTTGTTCGTCCACAAGTCGAAAATTATATTGTATGCTGCACCAAAAGTGACATCGAAGCGGGCCCTTAACATTGCGTGCACCCAATAACACGACCTTTCCCAAGAACGGCGCCTACAGTGGCGTTATATACGGTATATTAAGATATACAAAAAATACAAACAAAATATAAAAGTAAAATAAAACAAGCCACGGCAACAATTATAGTATTATTATCATTATTATTATTTGAATAATGCATCAAAAATAAACTTGTTTTTAGAGATTCTCCTAAGTCTCGTCTCTCATCTCATCTCGCTATCTGCTCTTTTCATTGTGTTTAGCTGCTCCCATTCGCATTGTGCTAAGCCTCTCATTCATTAATGAAATTGTCTTTATGCTTTTTCGAAATATGCATCAAAAAGGGCATAAACTGAAAAACTATCGTACTATGTATTTACGATTGGCCCCCATTACGGCACTGGGTGCGTGTAACGCATTACAAGAGGCAAGCCGAACACAGAGAGGCCGAGCCGAGCTCTCTCGGCTCTCCTTTTCGAACTCACGCATGCGCCGCAGCGTCTCTGTGGAACATTGTTTTGTGGATCGCATTCATTTTGAACAAGTATGCCGGAGCAGTGCGTAACGGTTTAACTCTTATACCACTCAAACAAAGCTCAGCTGCGTGGGCATATTGAGTGAGTGTGTGAAGTGATTGCGTTTGTTTGTGTTTGGTTGGCCTTTAACCTTTACACACTCAGCCTGCAGGCACTATCATTGAAGAGGTCACTTCAAATTAATAGCAACCGAACCAAAAAAAATAAAAAATAAAAAATAAATAAAAATCAACAATTTGCAGCTAAAACTTGCCAAAGTATTCGTCGAAAAATGCATTGAAAATGGAGTATATATAACTAACCGAAATTCCACACACACATACACACAGTTGGGTTCTATGCGTGTGTGTGTGTGTGTGTGTGTAGCGACTGATGAGTCCAGGGGCTTCATCTGTTGGAAAATCTCAGTGCTCAACCGCTAAGCATGGCATTTCATCAGCCCGAGCACAAAGTGAAGCCCGCAGCTGCGGGGGAGGCAAAAAACCAGACTCACCTTCCACACATACGCACCCAATGCCCTTTCGAAACACCAGCAATGCGATGAGTTGTTGTTGTTATTGTCGTTACTCGTGCTACTCCTGCTGCTGCTGCTGCTGCTGCTACTCCTGCTGCTGGTGTGAGCAAAGGAAGTGCACTAAGTGCAGTGACCAAATAGCTGGCAAAAGTCCTCAGCACTGATCCAGTACCGCCGGATGTGGCGCCGCTGTTGCACATGACTTTATAGCTTTTACGTTAGCTCTTGCTTTTGTTGTTGCTGTTATTGTTGCTGTTACGACAGTTTGGCTGCAAAGCAAAAGTTACATTAAATTTAAATCATGAGGCGGCGGTTTTTGTGGCCAGCGGCTGACGCATACACAGAGTGATAAACAGAATCACTGACAGAATGACAACATGACAGCATGACAGCGTGACAGCGTGACTGACTGACTGACTGACTGACTGACGTACTGTCTGGTTAACTGACTGACTGCCTGGCTGCCGGGCTGAATAGCTGCGAAAGCTAACGGCTAAGCGCTGTTAAACATGTTGTCATTAAAAGTTGACTCAGCTCAAACGCTGCATTTAAATACGCAGTTTTTGATACCCAGCTACAGGAGTATACTGAGTTAAACATTAATTAGTAGGGGCATGGAAAATATTATGTCAGAATGAAGCCTGATTAAATATCTTCTCATGCCGTTTATGGTTGAACTGTAAAGTTGTTTGCTAAACATATTCATGAAAGTAAGCTTTATATCATGTTGTAAAGGTTAAGCTAATCTCTATTCCAATTTGAGTAAGAACTGACAACTAATCCCTTATAAATCATGCCTTCAGGTCTTCACATTCTAGTTAGAAAATTTAATATTGAAAAAGAATTAACTCTCATCTGACAAACCTTATGTTGCCCCTGACTGCCACTGATTGTAAATAGCTACAAGGTAACTTGCAGTCGCACATACCTTATCTCATTGATGCCTATAGTTGAGCATCAAACTTACAATCACATAATTATACGCACTTATGCAGCATTATCGGAGAAGAGTGTGCAATTACACAAGTGCACGTATATGTGTAGGCGTGTGGGTGTATGAGTGCCTGTCAGCTAATTACTCTGGTTGCGTAATCAATGCTTAATGAGGCAACGGCAAATGATTCGTAATTAAATCAAACACTCAATTAAAGCAGGCAGCTATCCTTGTAACAATCGGCTTTAAAACAGCTCGAAAGTGCCTTGAACCCAGTGTTGAAGTGCTAATGGATCTGGCATTACATATTACAGGTAGATACGGTCCCTTTCGAATAACCATTTTACTAATAAATCACACTACAAATGACCACCGCAACACATCAAACTGGCCAAGACATTGGTCGAACCACGCCCATGCACAGCCGCCCAACCGCCCACAAAAATACCTCTGCATAGTTTTACGGGCGAGGACTCCGAGGACCTCAACTGAAGCTCTATTAGAAAGTTATAATTTAATTATTAAGCATCTATTGAAAGTTATTTATGTACAACTCAGCAAATAACCAACTTCAACAACAAAAACACACACACACACATACAGAGAAGAGTTCGTCCAGTGAAAGGATACACGCTTGGTCAGCACAGCGGAAGCATATCCTTTGCTTCTGTTGTGATACTTGTTCTTGGAGGTGTAAGCAATCAGCTTTTAATATGAAAATTATATTACATGTTCGGTATTTGCGCTCGAAACTTTAAGTTTTCATTTAATTTAATTAATATTAAGTCGCTTGCAGAACTGAAAACTTGTTTTCACTTTGCTCATTTTAATTATTCAAATCATGAAATGCGATATTAAATAGATAGCACAAGGGGTAAAAAGAGAGCATGTAAGACAGTAAACTAGACAGAAATGTATAGATCTGAGCCGATATTAAGAAGTTGAATGAGTAGAGGGAGACAAACAGATGTCAAGAGAGAAGGGATAAGATAGTGTGAAAGGGTAAGATAATCGTAGTAAAGATTTCTTTATACAGAAAACAGACAAAAACAGAAATAAAGTGGAAGTAATGAAGACATAGATAGAGAGGCTGAGAGCTGGAAGGAGTTAGACAAAGGAAGGAAAAACGAAAAGAGAGAGGTTATGAAAATGGAATATTAAAAAAGAAGCAGCATTCGTATTAGACAGAAACCTGATTTTCTTGATTTCTCCATATAAAACGCTGCAACCTTTAGCCAATGGCAGCCTAAGCGGCGGCTTAATGGGGCATCAGCTTGAGAAACTTTTAAAGAGGCGCAGTCGATGCTATTCAGCTTGTTGGTGTTGCAACCACTGTACGTTGGCTGGCTTGCTTAGATATTAAAAGTCCTGGCAAAACTAAAAGAAAATAAAAATCGAATATAGTTGACAAGGCTTGCCCCTTGTCGCACGTCGTCACTTAAGCAAAACGCAAAGTTTCAGCTCTCTGCGCGCGAGTGGCAAGCGGCAAGCGGCAAGTGGTAACTGGTAACTGGTAAATGGTGGCTTGCAACGCGCGAGTTGCACCACAGTGCGCACAGCACACAGTTGGCAGTTGGCAGTTGGCTGTCAGTCAACTCGCTCGCCTCGCTTGCGGTCTTTGTTTAAAGTAACAAAAACTGCAACAAAACGAAAACAACAACAACTCCATGCGCCACAAGGACACGCGTTAAGCTAGGCGAAACTTTTGCAACACCCACACAGAGTGAGCTGCGTCGCGCATTTAACATAAACAAACTACACTCTTAGTTACTACACATTCTTTTTTTTCCATTTTTTTGCACGACTGCCACGACTTTCTATTTGTTTTTGCTTGCAACAGTTTCTTTTTTTCCGGGTCTTTTTCCCTTGCCACAAAACGTGTTTGGAAAATTAACAAAAAATTCCTTCGCTCTGGCACATTTTTGCGACTAACCAAAACTGCTTTCCGAGGCCATTTAGCAGTAAACTATTTATGCTATAATATTTGTTTGCTTAATAAAATCATAATTAAATGTTTTGTAAGCTCTTAAATTAGTTATGCTCTTCAAAACTAAACCGTATATTCAGAGCAAATTAATTATGAATAGTCAAATTAACAACGATAACCTGAAAACCCTACAACAAATTCTGAAAATGTTTAGCTAGAAACGAGAGAAGAGACGAGAGCAGACAGGAAAATTGTAAAAGCAATAAATATTGCGAAAGACAGTATGAAAGCATTAATGTAAAATAACTCGAAATTTGTGGAAATAAATGTATGGTAAAATAAGAAAGAGATAAAGAGATCATGAAAGTTAATCACAAATGAAGCAGTTGAAACGATAGAAATAGAAATGATCAACTAAAGATAAATACAAAGTATAGATATAATTTATATATACAAATTATATGCTTGAATTACATATATAATAAATATACAATTGAGATGAGATTAGGAAAAATAAAATGAAATACTTATGCAACGCATTATTCGCATACAAAAAAATGTATAAACTCTCTTTGAGTGCACTAGCATATTATGAGATAATAAATGTAAATGCTTGTGTCTGCATAAATATCGCAAATACTATGATGGTTTCATGTGCTCTGATAGCTTGAAAATATTCATCTCTCGAGTTAACTACCATAAAATGTGACTCTTCACTGCGAGGCATTCGCATCTTGCTCACTTCGTGCACTCGAACTCGTAATCGTAGTCCCGCACAGACGTGGGCACAAATATAGAGCCATCTATATGTAATGGAATGTATATTCATTAAATTTGTATAAACAAATACAAATGGCATATATTTTACAGAGCGAGTCAGCGACTCGCGAGCGATAAAGAGAGACGGAGAGAGAGAGATAGTTGAAGGCACTGTCATGCTGTGTTATTCTTTGCCTCTTCTTTCTTACCTTATAGCTAGATGTGTTTGAATGAGTCTTTGCGTGTGTGTTTGTGTGTGTGTGTGTGTGTGTGGAGGTATATGCTCAGACTAAAGTAAGCAAAATGGATGCCTGAAAAAACAAGTAACAGTTTTGTTGAGCTAACAATGAAAACAAGAAGCAGAAGCAGCAGCAGCAGCAGCAGCAGCAGCAGAAGCAACGGCGACGGCCAACAAAACACACGCAAAACAAGAAAAACAACAACATGAAGAGCACATTCGCACCCTGCCTTATGTTTGTTGATTTTTCTGCTCGTTTTTCGTTTTGCCTCGAATAGCAGCAACAACGAATTTACAATTTCAATGTGGCCATGTGAATAAGAGATACGTACATACATACGACCACATGTAACTTAGCCGTAAACAGCAACAGCAGCAGCAGGAGCAGCAGCAGCAGCAGGAGCATTTACAGAGGAAAGAGAATCGGAAGAAGCATTGGACACGCCGGCTACACCTACAAATGTTTTAGCACCGAGCAACTTTTTAGTTGGCCAGTACAGCTGGTGGAGTTTTATGGTCGCCACGTTGACGACAAAGGAAGCAGCTACGAAAAACTCAGGCCAAAAGTTATCGATGTTGCACTTTAGAGTGTCGGCTTACAGCCACCCACCGGCGATACAAGCTGCAAAACTTTCCAACTTCTGCTTACTTCTATTTGCGAAAAGATTACGAAATAGCGTTAAAAGCTAATGGTCTAACTGCCAGCTGGTCAATGCTCAGGCGAGTTCAACCTTGAGCCCCAATATTATGCACTCGACTGCAAAAGCATTCCTCTATACGCCTTCATACAGATTATAAGTCTGCTTTTCATTTCCAGGCCAGAAAATTGAAATCGAAAATAATTCCATAAGGTATTCACTGCACACATTTTATTACGATTTATTTGTAGATGGAAATCAACTTTCGTCAGCATATAAAATAATAAAGAGCAAAGCAGTAAAAGAGGAATTAATGTAAAAAACTTGTAGATGCTCATCTAAAAGCGAAATAAAATGTCAGCTTATCAATAAATGTTAACTTTATATTTATTTATTTCCTGCAAAAATAAAAAAAGGAAAATGTTTTGAAAATTAACAGCTTTGTGAGTTTTGTCAGTATTATTTGAAGCAAACAAAAAATGAAAAGATTTTATGAATATTTAATGCTAGCAAAAGTATGTAAAGAATTCGTCTTTCATCTCAACATTCATCTCAAGTCCCAAACAAAGAATCAAAGAGTAAGAGGCTTTATTCTTGATTCTATATTGAGTCGAGTTAATAATAGTTCACTATATTGTCCAATTGATTGATTAAGTGTTGTCATGTTTTCTAGCCGTTATCGCATTGTCACACAATCAACTGGCTATTTATTCATTAGGCCTCATTAGCTCGCTGCTGTCGAAGTGCAACTGATGCAGCAACAAAGGCAGCAGAGCCAATCAAATGTAATTAAGCGCGAGATTAACTCTAATTATAATGAATTAAATGCGACGTCACTTTGGCCATTGAGGCAGATGAAATTCAGCTCGAGTGCAACATATATGTATGTATTTATAGAAGCTGTATATATCTATAGATAGAATTGACTATTAACAGGTTATCCAAAGGCTTAAAACAATCGTGTCTGCGTGTGAGTGGGCAAGTGCGATTGTGCGATAAGGCCTGATTAAGACCAGGGCCGCACGCGACAAGCAACGCGGCCCCAATTCCATTTGCATAATCAATGCATATTTGGCGACAACCATAAATTAACAAATAGAATTTAATTGCATACTTTCGGGCGCCGCTGCAATCCCACATACAAATTAATAATTCATTAATGCGCATTAATTGTCGTGTGCTGCAGCAGCAACAACAGCAACAGCAACACCAGCAACAACAGCAACAGCAAAATCAAAAACCCGCAACAAATAGCTGCAAATAAATGCCATATGCTTATTGGCTCAATGGCTGACACCCAATCGCAAACGCCCCTGCCTGCCACGCCTCTGCCTACTCATTTTAACCAACCTGTAATCCAGCGAAAGGCTTGCAAATTAATTGCAGCCTTTGTTGAGTTGGCTAGCCAAAAAAAAAAAAAAAAGTATTAATATGGCTGAAAGACTTAAAGCAGCAAATTTATGCGAGCTCCCTTAATATTTATGGCAATTGATTTTTTTTTGTCAGCGCTGAAATTAATGTACATATTTAAGTGTGAGCATAATATATGTAAAGTAAATAAATATTTAAACATGCTTTTTATGTTGCTCTGAATGTGTTTGCTTAACTTTAAATGTAAACTTTGCGGCGCTCCGCCATCAGCTAGCGGCCATCGATTGTCGTCTCTTTATTAATTTTTTTTATTTACGAGAAACATTTTAATTTTTTCAAGAGAAATATGCGGAATATGATGATCTAGATTTAATTTTTATTATAATTTATATCAATTTACTATATACCAGATAGATGTACATTAAATAATGTGAGTAAATGTAAATCGAAAAATAAAATAAAATAAATATTTGTAAATAAGCTTACTTGGCTTAAAATTAATTATTAAATAAGATGTTTTCTTGTTTTATTAAAATAAATTTAAACATAACCCGATTGCTTGAATAAAATCAAATAAATAAGCTATTGATTTCTTACTTTGCCCTTACTGGAGAATAAATACAATTAGAAATAATTAGAAATAAAAATATTGTTAGTTATAATTGCACACGATGCAACATAATCATTTAATTAGCGAATAAAGCTGCAAAAAAAACACAAACACTCATCTACAGACAGCAAGTTCAGCTTACCTTTATTAAATGAACTACAGGACTGTGCTCCACACTCCGAAGGGGAGTTACGGCGATATATACTGCACAGCTCATCGCTTCTCGTATCTCTGAGTTTACGCCCATTGCAATGGCCGCTCTCAGAGTGGAATTGGAACACAACTGCAAGATTGATTTTCGTATAGTCCGATTGCTTTGGAGTTTGGGATGGTCGTAAGTTATCTTCTAGACTAGAGATATGCGTAGCTGCACTCACAATATACAGAATATTTACAATAAATAGACTTAGCTCAGATATACATAGCTTCGGTCTTATTCCATACTGCCTTTATTTAAATAGGCTAGATGATAAAACCGAATCAAAAACTTAAAAAATCGCAAAGGTGTCGCATTACACAAGCTCTTGCATATATAATCTTTGTATTTCTCTGTATATACATATGTGTGCATGCATAATTGTAAGAAATATTGTTTTTGTGGTGTTTTTATTATTACTGTTGTTTTTACGCACGACCCAACAGCTCGTTCAGCCGCAGCCTCATTCATGCGATGTTTTTATAACTTATAATTAATATTCTTTAACTTTATTTAATATTCTGTGTAAAATTTAAAAGTTTTAAAGCAAGTGCAATTCACTTAATAGTCACTTAAACTTTCAAGCATGCGCTAATAAGCCATTCAACAGTTTTTCTAAGAAAAGCCAGCGTTTACTTAATTATAATTAAATCCTTTGGCATTTCATTGGCAACGCTTCTGTGCTGTGACCCGTCAAAGATGTTTGTGTATATACAACCTTTTAAAATCAGTTGCCCACTTAACGGTGCACAAAACAAACATGCGCCACGAATGGGAACCCAAGCAGCACACAGACACACACATATATATATACACCCACACTCATTCACATACACATAGAGAGACTGGTAGGATGCGTGGTAGCTGCGTTCCATGAATTCAATCAATTTTAATGCAATTTAAATTGCATTCTCTTGTGAAAACAGACAATGCGTGGCATCTACACACAAGCGCACACGCCCACACACACACACGCCCATACACACAGTCAAATGCAGTGGCATGCACACAGCAATGCAGTTAATATCCACACTCGGAGACACACTGAGACGTTTGCACATTATGCAGCCAGCGCAATGCGTTAATTGGTGGCCACGCCCCAATGCGAGTAGAAGAAGGCTCTCTCTCTCTCTCTCTCTCTCTCTCTCTCTCTCTCTCTCGAGGAGCGAACAGCGCAGAATGCGCCACAGGCCGCTGTCTTGCAATGTCGACGTTTTTATTGTTTCAACTGCCATTCACATTTATAGTTGGCACTCTTATCCTCCTCAATGGCCGTGATACGCAACGGTCGTGGCGCATCGCCCCACACTTGTGCAAATAAATAGCCGCATCTGTTGCACACAACCAACACGGCCAACAGCAGCCGCCGCATTCATATAGACGCCCTCAGCAGTGCTCAGTGCTCAGCAGTGACAAGCTGCATATCCGCTTACAATCGCTCGATTTTCAATACAAAACCGACGTGAGCTGGACGCCTGTAAATATGTATATTCTCCTTTGCAATAAGTTCACAATACACAGACAATTGAGACGCTGAGCAGTATATAGAATTGTGTCATGAATATATATATATATATATATATATATATATATATATATATATATATATATATATGTCTTATTGCAAATTTTGTAGTGCAATATTTGGAGCTAAGTTGAAACAGAAGCATAAATGGAACAAGTTTAGTAGAAAGTGAAGAACAAGCTGACTAAACAATCAAAAATCGAATTGATATTCAATAAATTTATATACTATATATAAATACATACCTATATCAATTTGAGGCTAGAATAAAAAATTGCATTAGAAAGTAACAATTAAGCTTAACAAATAAAAAAACTTATCTGTTTGGACAAAGAACTTAAAAGCCATGAAGGCATTCTTTGCGAGACACTTGGCAAACCATAAAAAAAAAGAATAATTTCAACATAATAATTTGGTTCACTAAATTCATAGGGGATTATCATGATCGAGCCCTTAGCCCTGTTAAGCTCCACAAATAATTTAATAATAATTATCAAAATTATTATTAGCTAATATCTTGTCAGTAGCTCAAATTATTTGGTATTAACGCATGGAATATATAATATCCAAACTTTTAAGCTCCAATATAGTAATGTATTTGTTTTTTTTTTTTTTTAATTCAATTGAAAAACTAAGTAAATTATTAATTTAAAGTATCATTTCAATGTATTTAAATAAATTATCGATTACAAGGCTGTGGACAGGTCTAATCCATTGCATGTAGCATAATATTGTAAATTCGCAGCGAGACTACAAATACAAAAAGGCGGCTTAAAACTAGTGTAAAATTGAAATGCTGATTATCGCATTTGGTTAGTCGGTTGTGGCTGTTCGAATTACTTTTTTACTCTCCTATGATTTTATTTTTAGATTTTTTTATAGGCAATCCCTTTTAATGTTTGCGCAATCCCTTTTAATGCGCACAATTAATTTCGTTATGCTTTGTCGCCTTTGACACGTTGCTGGTTATCACACACACACACACTCGCACACACACACACACACACACACTCACACTCGCACACACACACTCATTGAAAAAGTGCATAGTGTAGCAATTTGCTAAAATACCGGAGCTTAGGATATAATGCGAAATCTGGTCGGCCCCCAAACCCGGCCGACCGGATGTGCGTATCGAATAATCATTGCATAATTATGGACACCGAGCACTGCATGCTGCATGCATATAACATGCATGTTGCTTGCCGCGAATGTTGCAATTTGCAATTAGCATGCGCAGCCGTAATTAAAATTATTTTTAATTTAAACAAATACACACACACTGACACACACACACACAATGAGAGCAGCATTTGAACTCGCATCGTTGACATAACATTGGAAATTCATTTGCAGCTGTAGTCGACATACCCGAAAAGCCATCAACAAATTGTCAGTGTTAGTGTTCGTTAGCTGAATTGATTTCCCAAAAAATTGTGCTCTGCATTTTCATGTTTACACTAAAGCCAAAATGCATGTGGTTTCACATTTCTGGTATATATTTGATAGGGTTAATATGCACATCATCTGCATATATGCATCTGTGTGCGTGTGTGTGTGTACGTGATACGATTAAACCGGCCTTAAATCATTTGGCATTACAAAAGCATGCCAAATCCAATCCAAATTGATTTTCCGTTGTTTTTTTTTTTTATATTTTCATGCTGAACTTCTAATAGGCAATTATATTTGAATAGAAAATGTTTGACATTTGGCCAGAAATAATTTACTGCAAATGCGGCTGTAATAAACCAAAACCAAACAAATATGTGAGATACTTGCAATTGGCATTCGAAATCCATTTCGTTGAATTTCGTCAATGGAGATATGAAAATGTTGTTTGAGGAAACTGATTTGCTTCGTTTAGCTCTATGTGACTCAAGTATTTTTTGAACCCATCTGCGTGCGGGAATACTGTGCATTGAGTGCCCGCATTTTGGAGCTGTGTCCGCTCTGGTCACACTGCGCGTAGCGAGCGCGTATGTAGATCATATAGGACGTGTCAGACTGAGCCGCAGGCCTCGGCTCGTGCGCGCTGTCCCCGCTGCATTCGTCAACGATCAGCTCGAACTGGCAGTGAAAGCAGCGCAAGAGGAGCTGCTGCTTGCCCCGGAAACGAATGTCGCCACAGGCGCTGCGCCGGCACAGGCGGCAGGTGTACCTGCAGCTGGCAGCGCAGTCGGCGACGAGCGGCAGCTGCGGCAGCAAGGACTTGGCGCGATAGGCCCTGAACGAATGGCGACTATAGATAATGCAAATACCAGCTAATAACATAATCGGAGTCCACCTACCACTTGCGCGTGTTGAGGCCGTGCGCCATCTCCCCATTGTAGACGAAGGCGGCTGCATGGCACATCTCGTGCAGCAGCAGCTCGATCAGCTCTCCGGCTTTCCGTATGTGCGAGGGGAGCTGGACTCGTGCTTGGCGCTGCAGATCGCTTCCAAGGCTCAGGGCACAGCTGCCATGCAGCTTTCTGGGCGGCAGCCAGTCGATGCACTGGCGCAGGCCACAGTAGAAGACCACGTGGTTGACCAGCCCGAACAGCGACTTGGCCAGCTCTGCCTTGCAGTCGTCGAAGCTCTGCTGGCGATAGCCGAGCGCAAGGGGGTGGCACATGACAAGGGGCGTGTCCGCTGCAGAAACGAGCTCAGCTCGAATGAATGAGGGATGAATGAGTTCATTTATGTTCATACTCACGGCTCAGGGAGCTGAGAAAGTCATAGCAGAGCAAGTGCTGCTCCTGCTCCAGCAGCTCTGCTGTGCAGCTCTCCTGCTCCTGGATTCGCTGTACCAGCGCCTTGTAGTCTAGCTCCTGCTCTTGGATTTGCTGTACCAGCGCCTTGTGCTCGCGGCAGTTGTGGGTGCGTTGCTTCTCGTCGGGCAGGTGGGTCAGGTCGATGGGCTCCTTGAGCTGCCGCGGCGTTTGCTGCTCAAAGGACGCCGCATTGAGGCGCTGCACATTCTCCACAAATAGCTTCTGCCTGAGTAAAGGGAATGACTTGAGTGCCTCCATGCGAGGCAATTGTAGCCGCTCCCATTTCGCTGGCTCTGGCCTCACTGACTCCTCAGGTACATGCTCACTCTCTGGTATGTCCTCAAATGTGCCGCTAGGATTATAGAGCGTACGCCGTGCTGGGCAGCGTCCCAGAAAACAGTCCAGGCGCCGCTTCAGCTCAACATCAGCATCGACTGCCTCAGCTGCTGCTGGCTCACTGCGTACAATGGCTATTGGCTGACCGAGGTCCAGATAGATCAGCAGGACAGATGCTTCTGCTACTGCAATACTTCCTGAAGTTTCCTGCTGTTCGAGCCTCACACGTGAGCGCAGAACTCGCTCGGAGCCAGAGCTTGGGCTGACTTCGGATTGAGAATCTAAATAGTAAATATTATTTAGTAATGCCACTTCTATAAAATACTTTGGCTATGCAACTTGCCCATTCTGCACAAATTGATTCTATTTTGATATTTTTCATTACCGAATTTGATATTATTTTTTCGTAGTATGACAGCTTGAGTGGAACTGAAATCTTAAATGTCAGTCATCAAAGTATTTCCATAAATAAATCCAGTTCTTCATCAGCATTTTTAATAGCTTGGCCTTCCGGGAACAAGATGTGAACTTAATAGTGCAACTTTTTTCTTATGCGCTCACCTGCCACAATGATGACCGCAATGTGAAGTTTATGAGCATAATGGGTGCTTATTTCCACTAAACGGCTAATAGCACTTCAGTGTTGCGCTTGTAGCTATGTAGCCATTATTTATTTATGCTCCTGGCTTATCCGAATGTATATTTTCCGACGTTTGTATACGTATCTATGAGTGTCTGTGTGTATGCATGTGTATGTATATATTTTAGTACACTTCATTTAAATATGTGCATAACTTGCAGTCAAGAAAGGCAAGCAGCTTTTTAAGCACCTGCAGCGGATCCTTGAAAGCGCCAGCGCAGCGCACAAAGCATTCTCCGTACAGCCCTCTATATGGCCGACAAACTGCACACACACACATATACATGTACGTATATGTATGTATATAAATATATGTAGCATGCCATACTCTATCATGAAAAAATAAAAATAAAAATAAAAATAAGCGCTCGCTTCCAGAAAAATGAAAATGCTAAACAAAGAAAATAAAAGCAAACGCCGCCACGAAAAAACCGAGCGCAAGGCATGAAAAAAACAAAAAAACAAAAGAAGAGAAACTAAAAAGAAATATGCCGCTGCACTGACTGAGAGAAAAGAGTGGGCGTGTGAGAGATGGTGAGTGAGAGAGAGAGGGAGAGGGAGATGGAGTGGGAGGCGGCAGGGGGCTACACTGGTCAGGGTAGTCCTAGCATTATTTTGTATTACAGCGACTCTATGGCTGACCCCCGAGCTCAGCTTGTATTGCAATTTTTCAATTTCAAAAACAATTTTGCTCTGCCAACATACGTGTGGTCAAAGATAAGCTGTGTAAATATATATATGTATGTATATACATATATATAAAAAAGGCGAAAAATAAAACTTCAAAAATAACAACAAAAAGCGCGCAATAAAACCAAAATAGCTGCAAACCAAAGCGAACCGCAGCTCAAGCAGCTACTACAGCCGATCAAAAATGGCCAAAGCCAGAAAGGCGGCCAAAAAAAAAAAAAAAGAAAGCGGAGCATACAGATTCACATGCGCACACACACACATATACAAAATACTATGACCAAAAATAAAAAATATTCGTTGCTGGGGGTGGTGCTGGGGTGCTGATGGTTGTGCATGATATTGTGCAAAGGCTGGCAGCCGCTACCAGCGGGACATGCCACACAATGAATTGTGTTGTCCAGCATTTAGTCCTGCTATACACACACACACACACACATACATATATATATGTATATATATATAAAGAGAGAAAAAAAGGCGACCCGCTGCGCTCGACTCGAGCTGGGGGGGCGGGCAAAGAAAGTGGAACAGCCAGGCTCAATTGACCTGCTGCAGGACGTTGTTGTAGGTGCAGATGACTCGCTCACTTGGCCTCTTTATGGAGCTCCTTTTGATTTAGATTCCGTTTTCATGCCTCAGCATTTTAGTGGGCGATATCTGGCCACTGCGGCCGCCTCCACACAAAGCACATAAAAGCCATTTGTGGCAGTGTTTCATATTTCAAATGCAGGCCGTTATGTGAGCTCAAAGCAAAAGCTAATTGCTGCTCAATTAACTGACAAGTTCAAGTTCGCACAACAAATACCCGGCTGGGGGTAATTAGTATACAGATACTTGTGAATTGTGCCATAAACATTTGAATACTCACACTGCAGAGTTGCTAATTTCAACAAATACTGTTAGTCGATGTAGCCAAAGATGATAGCAGCACGCCCACTACTTTGTCTTTTCATATTAAAATAATGTTAAAGGTGCTCCTGGAACATGTGGCTAATATAATTTATATAAAATCAAGGTAAGTGAGAGCTGCTGAGATTTATGCTGCACTGGGATGAGAAATGAGTGAGCTGTAGCCATCTAAGCTGCGCTGCTCGTCGCCCCAAGGGCAACAAGTTAGCAGATTCGTGGAGCAAATTCACAAATTGGTATTGAACTTTCAATGAATAACGCCATCAAAATACTATATATACAAATAAACAATTCATTTATATGCTACTACCACAACTCAGTAATCTCTTGTTTTATGCATTTGGGAATTTTCAATTTATCTAATCCGATATTCGCAAGACTTACACGTTTTCAATGCTCTGCAGCTCTGCGCTGATTTATCATGCGACTCGCATATGGCTCAGAAAAGCGATTTTCAATAGGTGCCACATCAATGCTGCACTCGCATGCTTAACTCCCAGCACACACACGCACACACACTCACACACACGCATGCACGCATAAGAAGCGTGAAAGCCAATGCCAATACAAATTGTGCTGCATTTTCGAGCAGAGCTGGCAACATATAAAAAGCAAAGCCAAGACATAACTTCAGCTTGGTGCAGCGATAACAATTATTGCACCGACTGCTGCAGCTGGCACGCCCTGACCGCACTCGCAAATGCAACGGCAGCAGTAATGGTCACATCGACTGCAGCGCATAGCCAGCACACCACAGCTCAAACTGCATTAATGCTTGTGGCTGACGCAATGCGTCTTAGTTATTATGGGCGTGTCTGCGGTGCAGCGTCGCCAAAGGCAACAGCTGTCAGGCATGAGGACTGGCACTGAGCGTGAAAAGTGGTATTTAGCAGTCGCTGTCAGCGCCGATGCCAATGCCAATGAAAGTGCCAATGCATTGTGGCAACTATATGCTTAATGTGCACTGAGCCAACAGGGCGTATGCTTATTAAGAAATATGTGACCACTGCAGCGTCAGTTGACCAAGTCAATAACAAGACACAATAACTAATTTAGATAAAATCCTAAATTTTAGCCATCAACTTGAGTGAATATTCTCCTAAGCATTACATCATCATACTATACTTTTATTTTAACTTTGTTCTCAGCTATTCCAGTTAAACTGCTTTCGTTTGTATTTTTGGCAAATGAATTAAAATCAAATCAAAGCTGCTAAAACAGTTTCCATGTGTTCGACGAAAAGCCCCAATTTGTTGCAGATGAAATTCGTGAATTTTGTGAATTTTGTGGTGCGGCAGCAGTGCGTATACTTAATGTGGCTTTAGCTCAAGTAAATTGACAAAAGCTGCGCAGCACTCAACATATCGGCAGGCAGGCGGCAAGCGGCAGGAGGCGGGCGGCAATCGCATTCGGTGGCAACGGCAATAACACAAACCGCAAATCCCCAAGCCTCTATAACATTTCTCAAACATTGCCATAGAAAGCTAGGCGATGCAATGCGATGCGATGCGTGGCGTGGCAAGGCGAGGCGAGGCGTGGGCAAGGGCAAGCCGCATAAGCCGCTAACAGCCACAAGCCAAGTCGAGCCAAGCCAAGCAGAGCAATGCAAACAAAAGCTTTGCAACAGGAGCAATACAATAACGAAAAAAGCACGCACACACACACACACGTAGAGAAAATGGCAAATGCGAAACGCGAGCAAGCCAAAAGCAAAGCAAATCAAAGCGAATGCAACACTCAATTGCTATTATCGAAAACGCACAGGGCAACAACAATAGCAGCTGCCGACTTTTCAAAACAGTAAATTGCCCTTTTCCTTAAGGAAATGCAGTAAAACCCTGAGCAAAGCTCCAACAGCATCCTCCCTCTTACCCGCTCTCTCCCTTTCTCACTGCTTCTGTTCAGTCTTACTTTTTATATTAAAAACCGCGTAATGGAGTGCAACTTATTGCCTGTGCATTTGAAGTTTACCCGGCTTCGCCGCCCACAGCTGCCCTGTCGCTTTGTGTGTGCAAATCTGCGGAAATGCAATGAAAATGTAATGAAAACGCCAATGAAACGTTCATGGCATTGCCATTGCCATAGCCATAGCCATAGCCAGAGCTCTGTGCCTAAATACTCATTGATTTCAAAAGCAAGAGACGACGGACGGCTTCAGCTCAAACATCAATAGGCTGCACGTTGCACGCTTTCCCCGCGCTCCCCTCGCTTAGCACTGCACAAAGCTATTAGCCAGAGATTTCAGCCCGGAGCGAAACCCGCAAAATTCGGCGACCAATCCGTGTTGCAATCCACGCACCCGGCTCGAAACATCAGCCCAGTGGGAGTTGCCAGTTCACGCAATTTAGGTGCCAGCCCCCTACGGCTGGTTGTCTTCCCTGCTTCCAAATGTGGCAAGGCTCATAGCTGCTATTACATCTAACGGTGCATTTTCGATGAAATATTTAATGTACTCAGTCGATGGTTTCTTTTTAAATAACTTACAGTTATTAAATAACCCATAGTTATGTTATATCATAGTGTTAAAATCTGATAGGTGGTTCAATTGAGCACACAATATATGTAGAAAATTTCCTTAAATATTTAGAGCTTAAAATAAATTTTTAGAGCTTAAAATAAATTTTTATTTTGAATTAATATTAACTATAATCACTCACATTTTTTGTATAAGCTAAAGAAAAAATTTATAAAAAATGAAATTAAATGCAAAAACAATTTTTTTTTTTTTAAATTATTTTTAATAATTCTTTATTATTTTTCAGAGAACACATTTTTTTTATTGTGTTGCTCCAAATTGATGCACTGTACTAATTATTATCATTAATATGGAATTCCTTATGAATTCAAGTTAATATAATATATTATTTATCACTCTTCAATCGAATTCAAATGTTTTCTTTTTGCTCTTCTATTCATTTTCTTTCCTTCAATAAACACATAAAAATTTCCCTTAAATTAAGAAACTCTTTTGTCAATCTACTGTAAAAAATCATTTAAAAACCCAGCTCTTTGCCTTTCTTATAGTTTAATAAATAAATACATCAATTCGTCTTCCGTTTCAGCTGATGTCCATGAACACAAAATGTTCTCAGTAAACTAACAAAAATAATTTTCATTATCAACAAAAAGTAACCATACAAAAAACATATTTTAAATCTAATTTCTAAATCTCCAGTTGAAATTTTTCAGCGTTCGTTTCAGCGCATATGTGGAGCACTGTTCGGCACCACACTTAACTCTTAAGAACTGAACCTAGGCGTAACAAAATTAAACACAAATTCAGGCGAAAATGAGTTAAGCCGCCCACGACGTGTCTTGAGAAAGAGCATGAAGAAGAAAAGAGTACTTGCTAGGGTTTTTATACCCTGAACCCATTGAAAATGGGAAATCAGGGTATAATGGTTTT
>NW_022045864.1:936668-951129 GCF_001654015.2 Drosophila navojoa
TTGTTTGTATGCGTGTGTGTGTGTGTGTTTGTTTGTATGCGTGTGTGTGTGTGTGCGTGTGTGTTTGCTAATTATTATTGAAATATCAGTTGCTTGTAGGGTTCAGGGGATCTCGTAGTCGAGCTGTCTCGACTAGAGCTTTCTTACTTGTTTTCTTTTAATTTGAAAAAATTGTCAAGCATCAAAATACTTTTAGAGCTTGGCAGGCTGGCGGCCAGGACATGCTCGCAAGGCGTCCAAGGAGTTGAAATCGTAGTCAAAGCCCGCCAGGTCGCTGCCAGAATTCGCGTGCTGTGCGTGCAAATAAATGAAATAAATTATGAAACCCTAAAAGGTAAGCTAAAGCGAGAGAAACGACATTCGTCGCTTGGCTCTAACTGCTGGCCTATTCATATGCGTTGCTCTGAAAAGAAAAACGAACGAGAAGCAACCGCAGCAACCGAAGCACTGTAACAGCAACATCATAAAAAGTAGCAACAGCTACAACAACAACAACAAATAGTAACATCATAATCAGCAAAAAATATTAATGGAGTTTTCATGTTTATAATGTCATTAGCTCACAAATGCGGCGGATGCTGTTGCTGCTGTTGTTGTTGTTGTTGTTGTTGTTGTTGTTGTTGCTGTTGCTGCTGTCATTGCTGTTGCACATGTGCCATGATTCCCTGCCACATATATTGTATGTGATTTTTTTTCATTCGGCTCTGCTGCGGCTGCTGCTGCTTGCTCTACGCTCACAAGGAGACGCCCATAAACATGCAACTCGCTCACTCACACACACACACACACACACATAGACACACATCTATAAATGTGTGAACACTAATGTGCACATTATGTTGAGGCACACATTATGCGAGCTGCCGTTACCGAAGCCAAAGGCTAAGGATTGCTAGATGTGCGTGGGGTGCGAGGGGAATGTCGGTTGACGGCGATGCCACACAGCACTTGCCCACCAGACCATGCACAATAACTTGGTTGTGGACCCAGCAAGGCGATGGGAGGGGAGGGTCGCAGGGGGGCGTAACCAGTTAGCTGCCAGCACAGAGCAAGTAAAAACCCTTTAACTCATTTGTTTTGCTTAACACAGCGGCAGCAGCCAGTGCCAAGCAGCTGCCAAAGCCAAAGCGAGCGCCTCTCACTAGACAGGCGCTGAACGGGCGCAGGGGGCGGGGCAGCAGAGTAAGTGCTCGCATTGGGTAGTGAGGGCTGGGCTGCTTTAAAACAAGAGGCGTGTGAAATAACGTTTAGCTTGACGTGCTGCTCTCCACAAACAGCGACGCACATGATGTGAATGTGGTCGTGCGACCCGCTAGCCAATTGGCTGCAGCATGTGAAAGTCACGTTCGAAGTTGAATGTTTCGAATTTATGTGAAATAATACAGAAAATATATATGCAGCTTGGAAATGGCATTTATATCTATATCTTTTGATGATGTTACTAAAATATATCAAATTAATTTTACTTTTTTTTTATTAATAAATATATCGCAATAGCTAAATTCTGTTTTTAACTCGACTCAAACATAACTGTCAAGAGGATATCATAAATCACTTTTTTTTTTTTTAAATACATCATTAATCAGCTTTAACTTGTTGTTGTTGCTGTTGTTGTCCCTTACTCACTTTTACGCCCTTCATTCGCTCGCAGCACATTTTCCACTGGCCCTTTGGCAGCTTCGGCCGAGAGTGGTGCAGTGAAATTTGAGCATGTGGCTGTGCAACGGCATTCATGTGGGTTATGCTTATTTGTACTTTAACTATGTATATGGCATATATAAATAAATATTATGAATAATATAAACTTAATGACTTGACACTTTTTTGCGTGTCTCGGTGTGCGTACACACGTCGTATACACAATTTGTATGCGCCATGTGTCTGCAGCTTAATATATATAAAAATAATATTCAGAGCATTTATGCGGCGCACACGCACATGCTAACAACTTCATTGTGCGACGGAGTGAATTGTCTGACGGAATTTCTGCTAATTCATGACAGGCCCCGGCAAGCGAAAAAATAGGCAGCAGCCAGGCGCTGTCAGCCCTTTGGCTCCCTCGGCTCTAGTCAATGCGTCGTTGCGCCCTTTGTCTACTTTATAATGATAACATTTTCATGTTTTACAATGCTCTAATTTTTAATGCGCTCAATACGAGTCCCCACGCGCACAAACACGCACACACACAATTAAAGCTCTTACACACATGCTTAACGGGTTTTTGCCTTGGCCGCGCTTTGTTTTTATGTTGTCAGCAAAGCGTTTTTAATGTGTCACGGTCCATTCATTAATTTTAAGTAGTTTTCAGAACTATGCAGGCGCAACAATCTCTCATTGTGCTTGCCAGATTTCTTGTACTGCTGTGTGTGTGCGTGTGTGTGAGGGTGTCGCCTTGTCAAAGTCCAACTCATTTTCTTGCCCTTCAATTAACTTTTTTGCACGCTGCTGAAATGCATTATTAAAGAGCTCAATCAACGCTAACCGGAAACGGAAGCGTACTGAAGTTACCACCCTTTTTATTCGCTCTCTCCCTCTCTCTCGCTCACTCACTCACTTCAGCAGTGGTTGAGTCTGGTCCCACTGCAACTAGGCGTTTATACCCGCATTTAGTTTTCCTTTGTTTGAGGCCAGCAAAGTTAGCGCATTTGATTTATTCATGTTTTCTTAGACCATCCTGACGGCCGGCGTCTGTCCCCCGTACTTCGTGCTTCGCTCTTCGCTTCGCCTCGCTGTTGCTGTCGCAGCAAGTCCTGCTGCTAAATGTAATTTTCCGTTGTTAAATCCTGTTTTTCAAAACTTGTTTCCAAAGTGCAAAGGAAGTCAACTTGAGCGCAACAAGCAAACAGTAGCAGGAGCAGAAAGAAACGATCAAAAGAAATCAAGAAATAAAACTTGAACCAAACAAAAAACAAAAAACCAAAAAAAAAAAAAATGAAATAAAAATATGACGCGCTATGAAATGAAATAAATAACTTTACCTCTCATCACACTGAAGCCGCCTCCTCCAGGAAACGAGCACTGAGCAGCTGCAGGACATTGTGTGGGCGCCTCGTTCCGCTGAAATTTGCAGCTCGACTTGCGAACTTTAGTGGCTCCTGCTACAAAATTTCATCTATAAACTGACAAACAATAGCCAGCCAACGACAGAAACAATTATGTGATGACCTGACGACTCAGCACAGGCCAACAGACCGAGGCCGGGTCCTGCCTGGACGGAAGTGTGCAGCGCTTCTTATAAAGCCGCTCCCTCGCTCCTCGCCCCATCTCCAGCGAGCTGCAGACATAATGCATAAGTTATTAAGGAAATGGCGACAATGTAGTTAATGAACCAATAACCAAGTCGACCAACAATTAACTAGCCAAGTACACATTTAGCCGGTTTCTGCTTGCGCAGCTCCATTTTGGGCCATAGACATGACAATGTGATATATTTGGTATTCGCGAGTTGAGCTGAGGCTAGCAAGATGACACCAGGAGAGTATATAAGCACTAATTCTCAAACATCCTTGAGGTCTACAAATATCGCCTGCATTTCAATAATCCAAACTCCAGTCAAATTGAATTGCTTTGAGTGTTTATCAATTACATTCCACTCATATTCTGCTTTGATGAATTTCAGCCAGCTTTTCATTAATTAAGGTTATGCGATATTACGCCCTCAATTCAATTGGAATCAAAGCGGCGTCGCCTTTTGCAATGTGAAACTCGAGTTTATAATATACATTCCGGTGCCGCCCAACTAATTACAACTTCTTATGTCCCCGGACACATTTACTTTAATTAAGTTATGTGCCGGCTTGACTGGCGCTGCCTCTGCCTCTGCTGGTCCAGAATGACAAATGTCCGGGCAACCGCCTACCAACAAAAAAGTTGAGAAAAGTTTACAACATGGCGAACAGAACAGGTCATAGTTTTTATTTGGGGATTCACTTTGCCTAACGCACCGCCATACCCGCCCCCGCTCGTCTGTCCCTAGACACGCCAGCGCGCGCCCCACCCTTCTCCGTTCGCTTGGCAGCAAAACAAATTTACGGCATTGCTTTTAGTTGTTCTCGTTACTGTTGTTATTGTTTTAGATACTGTTGCTGTTGTTGTTGCTGCTGTTATTTTTTTGGCGTGCTGCACACATTTCAAATGTACATAATAATTCACACGCTCTTCTGCCGCCCGGCTGGCCAGAGGGCGTGGCGAGTGGGGCTTATGGGGAAAGGGCAAACGCACAAATCTCCGCCAAAAGTAAAGTCATAAGAAAATGCATAAAACATGCCGGCGTCGACGTCAACGTCAACGTCGCCAACACTTCAGCTGCCAGCAGGCAAAAACTTTTCTCATCATCAACCACAAACAAAAGCCAACAATAGAAGGCGAAGGGATAGCAACAACAACAACAACAGCAACAGCAGCGGCAGCAGCCGGTCGACAATGAGAAAGAAAAAACGAAGCAGATGAGGAAAAGATGAAAAAACCGAAAACCATGCCTCCAAGTGAAGTCTAAAAGCGGCCCTTGGGCCAGTTGGCAAACATAAATTGCTGCAGGGCAACAGCAGCAGCAGCAGCACCAGCACCAGCAGCAACAGCAGCAACAACAACAGCAACAACAACGACAGCAGCATAGGCAATTCTGTGATACAAGGACCTCGCTAAGCCACAACAACTTTACAGCAATTAAGCTATGGTCTGGACGAGTGCTCGGACGAGCTGAGCAGAGCAAATAATTTTTAATTGTGCTGCACAATGCTGTAAAATTAATTCATCTTTTTCACACTCAAATAAATTGCTGTTGACGCGACGCCAACGCTGACAACGACAACAACAGCAGCAGAAGCAGCAGCAGCAGCAACAGCAACAGCAGCTAGAACAACAAGAGCGGAAGTTGTTGTCGCCGCCGCCATCGTCGTCTGCTGAAGAGCGTAAATAATTACTTTTTCTTTGTGCTGTTGCCAAAACAGTTGCAATTGCTCTTGGCTTGCTCCTCCTCTCTCTCTTCTACTCCCTCTCTCAATCTCTCTCTCTCTTTTTCTCTAATTTTCTCTTTTTTGTTGCACCCTCTCGACAAGTTGTCGACGCTGTGTCAGTTGCCAAAGCTCAACAACAGCAGCGACTACAATCGCGGCATGCATGGCGTATACGTAACGCGAATCGCCCTGCAATTTGTTTAATATATTTACGCCCATTGCTTGTTGCCGGCAAGTGCAGCGCACGAGTCGGCAAAAACAAACAGTCGCCGTATACAATTTATATTTAATTATGCGCAAATTAGTCTCTCACACACACACACACACACACATGCGCTCACTCACACAACAAAGAGGGCTGCAAAAAGCATAGCATACTTTGCTGCGCTCAAAGTGTTGGCATATGACAAACACTCACAAGTTTTTTGTACCACTCAGCGCCGTAGCTGTAACTACATGCAACATGCGGGCGGGGCACAATGAATGCACCACACCACAGCTGCTCTGCCTTGTTGTTTGCTTGTGTTTGAATGCGTTTTTGCCGTGTGCCTGATTTTCTTGTAATTTACGCTAATTTCTTCTGCAGCTGGGAACAACTTCGCCCACGCTTGTCCATGCCTCAGCTACAGCTCTCGTGGTATGCAAGTGCATCATATTTTAATTTGATTTAGAAGCAATATACTCTCATAGCAGCCAGTCAAGCTCTGGCCGGCAACATCCGCCTGCCACTCAGAACTTTCGCATCAAATCACACAAAAACTGTCTGGCCTCAGAGTCTAATTGGCTCTCGATGGAGCTGCATTTCCATGTCGAATATAGAAACTTGCAAAATAATACTAAATTAAATGGATGCAGCATCACTTGAGGAGCTACATGCTAAATGCTTCCTCATGTAACTGCAGCAATCAGTTGCTATGCAACAAGTTAAAGCAAGCAAAGACTCGATGTCAATGGCCATAAGTCTATGCACACAGACCAATATTTGTTATGTTAAAAAAGTCTGCCGAAGATATTCAATCAACAATCAATGCGCAGCACAATAAAAGTTCATTTAAAGAGCCATTGATGCCAAAATGTTTGAGCCTATTTAAAACAATATTCCACAAAATCAGAGCAAATGCAAGGTGCTTAGAGCTCTGCACTTGAGAGTTCTGCTCATTGATGAACGGTGCTGGGCCAAGTTCGTTCGCGTGCGAGCTGGAACTGAATTTAATTGACAACTTCAACAACAAGCTGAGGAAAGTTTCATACGCAAATAGTTGCCCAGCATTTACCTGCAAAACTTCAAAGTGTAAGCGCACACACATACACCGAGGTGCATACAGGTGCAGGCAATATTTGCACACTCATTAAATGTCGTCGGGGCCCCCGCAGAAGCCCACAGAATTTATGGCAACACGGTCCCGCGACTACAACCTGCATGCATCCATAATTAACTTGTTGTACTCCTCGCCTGCTACACCCACCCACACACACACACACACACACGCACACACATGCACACTGGTAGTTAGGTATTTAGCATCAGGCACAGCTATTATTGGTAGCCGCCAGCCCTAGGGCTGCTGGCCCGCTGTTCCCTCCTAGCACAAAGGAAACTACAGAAATTTCCCATTTTAATTTATGAATGGAGCACGTGGGAGCCCGGCAATGTTATGCAAATTCGAGAAACGGGACAGCAACGTTGCCAGGTCACGAGCGGGGGCCATTTTTAATTTGCGCACTGTGAATAGCAGCGGGGCCTATTGGCACAAATGTGAGAGTCATGTGAATAGAAATCATGAATGCGAATGTGAATGTGAATGCGATTGACTGAGTGTGTGTGCGACTGTGAATGTCACCCCGAATGTGAGTGAAATGCGCCAACAGGCGTTGACAAAGCGACGTCAAAAGGCATCGTCTGGCGAGCAGCGACGCAGCCTAACAGGATCTGATGCGACCCTCGCTGCGCCCGAGTGCCAGCCCCGACCGAGCTGACTTGCACTCGCCTGCACGTGAGTCCTGGCCAGCAACAGCACTGGAGAGCCTTGTAAACAACAACAGAATTAAACGACAATGAAATGCTTGAAATGTCTGTGACCTTTGGCTGGGCCAACGCGGAGGTCGACTCCTGGCCGCCTTGCCTCCCCGACTTCGTGACCAACTAAGCTTGAAAGGTGCAACTGCCGTGCGTGTAGCTGCCTCGCAGACTCCCCAGAGAGTTCCATCACCAATTATTTGCAACCAGACGCATTATACGGATTAACAATATATGTGTGGAGTAAACCTCATTCCTTTGCTGCAGACCTTATTAAGACAATTGTCAGCAAGAATTATGTATATATGAGAATACAATGCATACAAAAAGGTGCAAAGCGAAACGTCCAAGAATTGAATTGTGCGGGTAGCTCTAACTTGGCTTAAATCGGATCAGACAGCGGCGTTATTGCTCTGCTTGAGGTAAGTAGAAGTGAACATGAAATAACGCCACACACCAGACAAAATACTAAAGCAGTTGCTGAAAATACAAATACAATTCGAGGACAATTCAAAGACAATGCAAAAACACAATTCAATAACAATTATGATTCGTAGAATATGCTAGAATACAATCGTCCCTCTCTCTTTCTGTCTGCCCAACAAAAGCAAAGGACGAAGAAGACATCATTAAAGTTTTCTATATATATGCAGAAGTATTCATGTCACATTTAAATTTAAGTAGAAGATGCAGCAGCAGAGAGCGTTCCCATTGGCTACTAAAAGATCGACACTACGAAGCCAACGAAGTTGGACTGCTTGGCGCAGCAGAGGCTGTTCCCATTTGTCATTTAGAGATCGTCAGAAACGATGTCTACCTCTCGTCGTGACCTAGTGTTTGAGTGAGAGTGCCCCTATATAAGAGCAGCAGCTACAGCATTTATTCAGTCGCCCAGGCCTGGTGGGGGTCACTCGTGCAGTGAACTAAAGTGAAGTGAAGTGAAAAGAAGTGAAGTGAATTGGAGTGTGTGATCGCTCAGCTAAGCATTAATAACTTGAAGGAATTTTAGAGCAAAAACTTAGACAAATTACTTAGAGGAAATATTTTGAAGAAATACTTACACAAAATCTTTGTATGAAATACTTCGAATACATTGAAGAAATACATTTAAGAAATGAATTGAAGAAATACTTAATACTCAGGTAGGCTCTCAAAATTTTTAACAATTTTCAAAAGAGACTTCGAACTACCAGCCATTTATTTCATTAATTCCCAATTCCAAATATAACAAAAAATAAAGAATTCCTCTACGGCCTTTGCTTTGGCGTTGCTACGCAGTTCAAGAACTTTGCATTTATAAAAACCCTTTGAGGGCCTTTGGCCCAACATCAGACTGGGCTCATGGGCATTTTTTATGAGTCACACCTAAATGAAATATTAAACAGTTAAATACGTAGCAACCATGTGGGTCTCCACTAATACTGATTTATTTATATATTTATGTAATAGCATAAATGTTATCGCTGGCAGACAATGCAGCAAAGCCGACAAGGACAACGAGGGCGACGCAACTAGCCAAAGGCAACAATCCGCGCCAAGGGTCATTTATAATGATTGTCCGTAGACTTTGACCGGGCGTTACATAATAATAAACTAGAGCACAATAAAAAAAAGAAGCGAAATGAAACCCTTAGGCAGACGGGCGGTCGGTCGGTCGCTCGGCTGGGCACCGAGGGTTGCTATGGATATGAGCAGATCCTTCTCACTTTTCATGTTGCATCATTTCATATGCGGCGCATTTAAACGCTTTATCTTAAGTAGCCATTGTAAGGGCATCGAGTATTTATCATCAATCAACACACGGCCTGCTACACCCACACACACACACACGTGGCTATTTATGACTTTTGCTGACGTTGAACGGCTGCGCATCTTCAGTCTTGAATCGCTTCGCTTTGAGACTGGACTCTATGCTGGACTCCATTTGGTAATGCGTCCGTCCCCCCCAGCCCGTTCATGCCGCTCTTGATTGATGAATCGCACATGTAAATTAATTTGCTGCCGCTTTCTTAATTTCTTTTTGCTTGTCAGGCTTATTTGGGGGCCGATGCTGTGACGTTCTCTCATCTCATTGTCAGTTGCCGACATTTGTAAGCCGCTTAATTGCTTTATTTCGCTGCCATTCCTTGCCTTTGACTGCCTCGCAGCCTGCTGCTCCAGTCCCCCAGCGGCATTCGTCCTCCATCTGCCAGTTCCATGAATTTCTGTACTAATACTATTTTATCAAACGGCATACACGTTACAAAGGAATTGGACGAACTTTTGGCCAATGTGAGCTGATGTGCTGCAAATACAATTGGGCATATCTGCTATGCCATGCGATTCGCGTGAGGCGAGCAAGCGTTGCACATTTCAGGAATTTCTGAGTATTATTAGAATGATCAATAAAGATTGACTGCAAAGAGAAAAAGATTTAATGCAAATGAAACTAAACTAAAATATATTTTAAGTATATTTATTTTACAAATCTATGATATATATCTTTGCGCTAGAGCAACTGCTTGTCGCTGTTGATGCTATTTAACTTCATCAGTCTTGTTATTTATTTGCTGCCTGTGTTTGATATATTTAAAAGCATTTGCCGCTACGCAGCACAATTGGGAAGAGCTGTGCCAGCAGATGCGTGTGTGTAGGCTTAACGCTGAGATGTACAGACATACATACATACATGCCTATATACGTGATTATTTATATATAAATGTGTCTATGCATGTATCCGGCTAACCAATCCTCCGGCTGGCGGCTGACGGCTGACGGCTGGGGGGAAACAATTTTATATGGTACATTGAAGTTAATATGATTTACATTTACAATTGGTCGTGCTGTCAAACGACCACGAATAACAACTGCCATTAAAGATCAATCAAAAGCGTTTATCCTTGATTATTTGTCATTATCCTTTTGTGTACAGACCGCAGCAACAACTGTGCCCTAATCTCCGCATTAAAGTTGAGCATGCCATGCGCACTGCGGATGAGGGGGCGGAGGCGATTGCGGTGGTGGTGGCGCTGGCTTTGTATGTAACCGCCCACCCACAAGGGGCTGGTGCATGGAGTCCTTTATTTATTTTGCACATTTCGAAGACGACCGCCGCACGCGCGTGATAAATGACATTAATCCGCCATGTTCACTGATTCGAGTGGGCAAAAGCCCTCGGCTAGCCAGACTGGCCGCAGCTAGCCTCGGGCCTATTATGCTGTCGTTTCCTGCGCCCCCTGTATTTGTATTTGTTTCGTTAATAGTCCGACTCACAAGTCTGCACAGCTGATAAGACAAGTGGCTTTGGCGCTTTAGCATGTAGGCACAGGTATGCCAAGCAGTCAGTCTCTTGGCCAATTCAGTCATTAATATTCATTAGGGGGCGCTGCTTGGAAATTCATATGCGCCCAGGAGCTTACAATAGCTGCAAATCATGTGTGCCACAGAAATTCTCAAAAGTTATTTCTCTACCATTTCGAAAAGTTGCTTAAAAACACAAAAAATATATATATATATATGTATACAAAAATTAAATATACATGACTAACGATTCAGGGAAGATTAATTAATCTAAAAATCTATTTTTAGAACTTTTAACTTCGATAGAGTTTAATATTTTTCGGAGAATAAAGTGAAATCTTTGAAGATAATATTTGTATTTTGCAACAAATTAAATATTCCTACATTTTCACTCCTTTTTTCCCGTTTCTCCTTTTTCTTTTTCGACTCATCTCAGTCACATGCGAATTTTCGCTAACACCAGCGCAAATAATTGAAATTTCCATATGAAAACTTGGCGAAATTCTTGAGAGATTGTTTTAGGCAACCTGTTCCCATAAATTGATTTCCCATAAACTGGTTGAATCGTAGGTGTGGGCGGACTTGCGGGCCCCGCCCAACTTCCCCGCGCACATTGCAGCGCTCAACGGCACCTTTGAAGCTTTACACGCTTCGCTGTTTCGCCTTTTGACGACTTTGTCCTCGACTTGGCAATCATTAATTTATCAATCTGCGAGCGCTTTGGGAGCGCATGAAAATTTTTAGCTGCCGCGCTCACGACTTTTTTTATGTGCTTTTTTATTATGATTATTTCTTTCTTTTCGCTTTTGGGCAAAAACAAAAATCACATACGTGTCGTGGTTATAATGTGCGTGGATTGCAAATGCCCTAGGCCCGCACCGACTTGGAATTGGGGGAGAGGGGGGTTGGGCGGTGCTGCGCTGCGCTGCGGCTAGGGATGGGCGCTTGTTGCTGCTGGCTGCCAAAATAAAGTCAAGAATCAAATGTTTTTGATATCGACTTTGACAGCTTCATGACAGCGCTCAATAAATTTTGATAACGCTGCTAAAAGAGTCGGCGCCACCAAGGAATTGAAAAGGCAAGGAAAAAAGTCAGGAATCACAGTAGCCCGCACACACACACACACACACACACACACACACACACACACACACACACAGAGATACAGATACACATGCCCGCTAGAGAGAGACACGAGGAACATAAAAAAGCAAAACAAAGTTTCACACAAAGCTGAAAGTTGCTGACAGCTCAGCTCAGCTAAATTCAGTTCGATTGACTACGTGTGTGTGCATGTGTGTGTGCATGTGTGTGTGCATGTGTGTGTGCATGTGTGTGTGATTTGATTTTGTACTCTAAGCCTTTAGGTGTTTATAGCGCACAACAACGCGTAATTGCTTAGCGGCAAATGCCATTGAATAATAAACAAGCCATCTGAAGAGCTCTGACAGCGGCGCCATCGTTTTGTTTATGAGCAATTAATATGCTTGCCTTGAGTTCGGCCAGTAAACAATGCCGAGCATAATGAATGTCAGGCTATTGAATGCAGCCAGCGGTGGACAACGCGACTTAGCCAAGGCCAAGCACACAGCCATCAATTATGGCCTAATGATAGTTCATCCTGTCCAAATGCAATTTCCCAGGCATAATTATCGGGGGATTTCGAGCGTAATTAATTCGTTTACTACTGAGCAAACCACTTTCGTAAATTAATAACTGATTTCATAAATTCATATCGCCGAGAGAGTTTCACTTTGAATTAACTAATTCCTTTAGCACAGGGCTGGCCATTGATGGAATTAGGCATAGAAGTCAATTGCTAGAAGTAATTAATTAGACTTTTACGTTACCATAATTTACAGATGTAAAAAGCAAAGAAGGATTCAATATTAGCTTGAAGTATGTTGACCCCCGCATGGGTGCACAACAATAGTTGGCACCAGCCGAGCATCATCAGGAGAGCTCAATCAGAAATGATTGCAATTTCGATTTGCTTCCATGCAAGTTGCGCTTCACTGAGCCGTAAACTCTGCTCTCTTAATAAACAAAAATATGAATATATCAAATATTTTTCAACATATTTCTGCACACCCACAATCGTAAGTCTACCAACCCATCGACCCATCTATTTTGTTGGCTCCTTAAAAAGAAGAAAAGTATATCACAAATTAAAAGCAATCATATGCCAGACATCAAAATGAAATCCAAACACTAAGCCAAAGTGCGCGTAATTTTATTTATTTATTGATAATTTGCAGCTCTGTCAGACGCAGTCACACTCACACACACACACACCCACACACTCACACACAAATACAGAGAGAGGCAGGCACAGTCACACAAGCAGAAATTGAACATATTTTATATCCAAGCATGAGCGCCACAAACAATTTTTACGCGTATTTAGGCGCTTTGGGGTTTCATCTGCGGATTTGTTGTTGTTGGTCGATTGGCATATTTGATGCCATCGAGTGGCAGAAATAATAAAAAGTGTGATTTAACTTTGATGGATGACAAATGCGAGGCTGCCTTTTGATCAGCCTGATAATGCTGACACAGGCAGATGCCGCTCTCACAGCAGCCACGCCCCTCGGCCCCCTCGCCCCCCACACACGCACGGTCTGAACGAAAATTTGTCTATCAAAGAAAATGGCGTTTGGGAAAAAGAAGCGAAAGCGTTTATTCATTGCATTTAATGAAATTTTTTGTTTGATTAAGTTCTGTCCTACTTGCAACTAGCGTCCTCCAGTACTCCCACGCATTTGCTTGATATCTGTGCTGCGTACGACGTGACGTATGCGTAATGTGCGTAAATGTAATCTAATAAATTTTAAAAACATATTTTTGCATAGAAAGCTGCACATTTATACATATATAGAGCATGAGCCATACATATGCCAATTTTCTTCTAAGTGCACGTCCCACTTGATCGCTAACAAATACCAGATATCTCATGCCTAGCGATGTGTGAGTCAGCCTCACTTACACAAATTCCCACCCACCTCTTACCCTTGATATTTATGAAAAATGTACCGGAAGAGCAGACGTAAATACATGTTTATTTATCTATTTATTTTAGTTGCAAATGGCAGCACGTCGCGAAAATATTATTCACTTTAGACGCCGCTTTTAGCGCACTTTGCGCTGCCCTACAGTAAAAACAAAAATGTGCGTTGAGCTCTTAGTTCTATGACATTCAACTGAACCAAAATAAAATAAATTCGTTTCCAAAAATAATTATATACCTTAAAGATAAAGAACCAAGGCTTTTTTTAGAGTTTTTGGGAAAAGCTTAACTGAGTTTCTCTTTCGCTGCGGCATCTCTCATTGCAAACGCATACCGTCCTAGAAACCATATAACCGGAATACTAGGAAAAGCAGCGTATCAAGGCCTCATCGTGCGCCTCCCTATGCGCTTCTCAGAACAACAAAAACAGCTGCCTGACATACGCTTACAGCACACAGGCGCATACATACACACGCACATACACGTTACGCAAAGAGGAAATTATTTTTTTTTTTTTTAGCTCTACCTTCGCATTTTTCTTTCTGCCGCTTTAAATGTAAAACACGTTGAAAGAGTTGACAACTCGAATGCTGCTCCCTAAAGCACTAGAGTTCCCAGGCTTCATCAGCTCCCCCAAAAGCAGCTTACAAATACGGCCAAGTCATTTATATGCAAGTCAAGCGTTTGCCAAACTTTATGTGAAAAATTGACGCCGGTTACAAAGCAGCAGCAGCAGCAGCAGCAGAAGCAGCACAAGCAGATGAATGTCTGGCAAGGGGTTGCCAAAGAGTGCAGGCCGACGACTGAAAGGTGTCGACAACATGCACGTGCATGCATTTAAAAATGTGCCATGTGCCGTGTGCTTTTTAATTTTCCCCAAATAGCTGAGCATAATTTATAAAACATACTTCTGTCAGTCAAAAGCAGAGAGCGAAATATGCTAATAGAGATGTACCCAGAGTGGGGCACACAAGCATAGGTGCTGGGGGCAATTACACGTGCCGTGCGAAATGCTCTCACCCTGAAATTATGCCCCATTACAGCTAACAAAACATTTATGACCTTTTGGGGTGTCATGATGGCATCAGACCATATGAGACTTTTCGGTTGAAAAGTGCTGCCCCTGGCTGTTACTTACTGTTACTGTAACTGTTACTGTTACTGTTACTGTTACTGTTACTGTTACTGTTACTGTTCCTGTTA
>NW_022045864.1:951139-977022 GCF_001654015.2 Drosophila navojoa
TGTTACTGTTACTGTTACTGTTACTGTTACTGTTACTGTTACTGTTACTGTTACTGTTGTTTTTGTTTTTCTCACTATAATATATATTATTTAAATTAAATAAAATATATATTATTTAGACTAAATTAATTCTGTATTATATCTAAAGGGTAACACATTAGCTCGTCTTTTGTATTGCCAGTCGACCCACTTGCTTAAGAATAAGGCTGCCACGTGCCACACTTCTTCTGGGTACCACCCATCGACCCGCTCGACAGCGTGTGGCGGCTATTAATCCCGCACACATTTAACACCAGAGCCGTGCTCGAGGTCGGGTCCTGGTCCGAGTCGGGCCCTAACTGTGCATTGTATACGAGCTGAGTCCGAGCATTCGGTAAATTGTGCACATTTTGACACATCATTTGACACCGAGTGTCAACCTGTGAGCCCGAGACACAAATGAAAAGTTACCCACCCCAGGCGGACACAAAGGGCAGACACTCGCCGAGAGCCATGGAGGCGGCCGGGCGGGATGGCGGAGTAAAACATAGGGCTTCTATTAAGCATGATGGCAAGCAGGGCACACAACCGATGCTGTTACCCATCACAAGGCCGATGAGTCCTGATAAGTAGTGGCACGGCCATCGGCCACGTTTTGGGTCGGTGCCAAAATCTTGGCTGGCTATACGAAAATTACATTTTATAAATAGCCGTAGTTATCGGGCGCACTGGGCTTATTTTTGGACGAACAAAATTGCACAAGCTGTAAATTTCTGATGAGCAAGAGAAACTGCCCAATGAATAATATCACTCAGCCTTTACAATTTTCTATAAATTTTACACAAATTAATTAAGCTGCCCGTGTCACGCCAGCGACTTAATAAGTGCGAAGCAAAAGGATTCGCTTAATCTGCAGTGAGTCTTTAAAATTCGCGTCCCTTTGATCTTTAAGCAAGCGGGCTTAAAATAGAAAACAGCTTTAACATTTAATTAGTTGAGTGATTAATATTAAGTAATATCAGTTACTCATTAGCAAATTGACGCTAGGATATAACTCAAAGTCTTGGATTATACTTTAGTATTAAAAAATGTAAGTTTCAGATATATTTAATGTTATGGTCCTATTTTCGTTGTTGTACCGGCTCTACACTTATTAAAATAATTTAATAAAAAATATTTTAAAAAAAGTGATTAATAAATAAGGCATATTATTTTTAATAAATAAAATATTTAAGAAATAAATGTGAATATTAAATGGAAATTGTGAAATTTAAGGTTATAATAAGATATTGACTTTACTCACATTAATTCTCATACATTAACATCTAAACAATCAATGAATTCCATTCCAAGTAACAACTCAAGTATTTGACATGGCGTATACATAATGTAGATCTGCTGCCATTTATTCTACATAATAGCTGAGCATCGTTTGTCTAGCATACGAAATTGCAGAGAGCTTGAAACTATTTGGTGCAAAGACTTGTCAGAACAGAATTTACTCGCTTTAATCAATTCTGAAACAATCAATTTCTTTTTCTTTGCATTTTTTTTTGAAACAAAACTGCTTCAAGAGCTATTCCCCCCTAGTCCAGCTGTGTATGCATGTGTGTGTGTGTGTGTGTGTGTGTGTATCTTGATATCCATTTTTTATTAACTGTTGCATACTTTACGAGACTCCCTACAGGTGCTGCTATTGCTGCTGCTGCCAGGTTGTAATGCCCCCCAAAAACTCTGTCGCTGGAGTGCTGTTCATATATCAAAAAAGTTATTCAAAGCCGCGCTGTGCACTGGCGCTCACATGGCCAACGTTGATTTATTTAAAGTAAGCAAAAGTTATGCCAAAAACGCCATAAGAATGGTAAATTATGCATGGATGAGTGTGTGTGTGTGTGTGGTGGGCGTGGCACAGAGTACACGTGGGAAATATACAAAGTTTATAGAGGAAGCAGTAGGACGCAGAGCTCAGCAAGAAAAAACATTGATACATGCACTGGCCATATCGTTTAATTAAGCCACAGAGCGCATGGCGAGCCACTCAATCGCTTGCACTTTGAAGTGGTGTGTGGACGCTGACCCACCATTCGGTCCATTCGGTGGCACCTCAAGGTATGCAGAGCAAACATTTTAGCCAGCATAGGCGAAACAAGCGACACATCGCGTCCTTGTTATTAGCGCTAAGTTGCCATCAATTTAAGCAAACTAATCTGCTGACGAGGCCGGCAGCAGTTGATGTTGCTGTTGTTGTTGTCATTGTTGTTGTCATTGCTGATGTGTTGCTGCTGCGACAGGCACAACATAAACACGTATTCGCACAGGTAGCCAACCGACCACGCCCAGCACATGACAGAGCAGCAGTCGCTGCACAGCGACAACATGAATGTCAACAGACGGCCACAACATAGGGCAGCTTTCCAAAATGAAGCACCAACACATCACAGAGTCACAGACACTCACAGGCGGGCCGAGCCGCTGCCCCCATATGGAAAAGTTGTGAGGTCATCGCGTAACGTGATGCCAAAATTAACCCGCAAGTGCAACAACCGCAACAGCAACAGAGGCCGGGAAATCATTTCGGGGCATTGTAAATTGCCAGCCAGGACACACGGACACACGGACACTGGCACGGGCGTGAGCAAGGGTCCCCCAGCAGCAGAGCAGCAGCCATCGTCATTCTGGGCAGCGCATTTAAGTTGATCCAATGACATCAAATTGACATTTTATGCGCCAATTTTAAAATGGCGCCACGGCAACGGCAAAGCTCTAATTATGTGGCCAGGGACGCGCAAACAGTTTAGACTATCGCCAACCTGCCTCACGTCCCTGCTTGCCGCTTCCTGTCCCATACCCCTTGACCCTTGCACTATTCAGACCAGCCGCGCGACATTTTAATGCGGCATTTGGCGGTGGGCGTTGGCATTTAAGCAGAAAGTTGTCGTTTAGTATTACAAGTGCTCGTTGACTCTCAATTTTAACATCTGGTTAAATTGACATACAGCGTGTACGATATAAATCTACATATGAATTAGTCGAAGGCTCTAATAAGTTAGTTTTAATTTTGTATTAAATGTTATGTCTGACAAATAAATATATATGTAACTTTTTAAATATATTTGAATAAAGAAATATACAATTTTGTGCTGTAAAAGAATAAATATTTAGTATTTGTGTTGTTTTTCTAATCTGCATAACAAAAGTGAGTAGTGATTGTCAATTATACTATATATAAACACTTGATAAGAGATATATATAAGTAAACATATTGAGCTTAAAATGCTAATGATTATTTTTTTTTAATTTTAAAAAAAAAAAAAAAAAAAAAAAAAAAAAAAAAATGTACACTTTAACAAATATATTTTTTATTGAAAAATGCCGAAAATAATATCTAACTGTTATTATACAGTATACACGACCTTCGATTAATATGTTAAGCTCTTGCAACTACAATGCAAATCATTTCAAATATAATAGACCGTATAATAACACACACACACACTCACAATATATCTTTAATATAGTTTCAAAAGGTTTTCAGTATCAACAAAAAGCAGAATACTTTAATGAAATGAACTGGGCAGTCGAAGAGCCCGGCACTTGCTGTGCGGCTTGTATTGTATTGAACTATCATTAGCCCGATTCCCCATTGAGGTCAAAGCAGAAATCTACGCATAATTAGCAGCTGGCGGCGGGGCACAGCTGGAGTCAAGTTCAGCATCATTAGCCAACAGTGAAATGGCCAACTATTATTATGGCATTAATTTATGGGCCACAAAACGGATACAGCAACTGCGGCAGCCGGCAACATGACAAGCAACAATTGCACAAGCAACAGCCAGAGCCAAAGAAAATTAAAAGCAACTTTCCCAGGCGACTTGCTAGCAGCAATCTAATAACAACATGTTGTACCACGCCTCCCACCCTACTGACTGACTATTCACCTCATGTGTGTGCGCTGCTGCTGCTGCTGCGAGTGTATGTGTGTGTGTGTGTTCGTATATGAGCGTAATTACATGACACTTGGCGCTAAGCAATTTGTTAGCAAAAACTGTCGCAACAATAAAAAGGAACTACCAACGCAGCTAAGAAAAACAGTCAAACAAGAGTCAGAATTAAATAAAACTTAATGACAGCGCACAAGCAAAGACTACAACGACAACAACAACAACAACCAAGAGAAAACAAAAAAAAAAGAAGAAATTGGTGTCTCCATTGCAGGCACAAGAACTGAGACAACTCCCAGTAGATGTCAAAAGGCACAGCTCAAATTGCAGGCTAAGCGACGCGGGCCGACCGGCCCAGCCCACCCATCCACATGCAAGCCGGCGACTCCCCAAGCCCAAGTCAAATAAGCTGACAATCCAGCAGAGACGCAAATGTCAACAGTCCTTGCGCACCCTGACAGGACCTCCACTGACAATAATTATTTGCGGGGTGTTTCAAAAAATGCCAAGAATTGCTTGTTATTTTTCCTTTTGGCTAATGCCTGAGCATATCATATATATTTGATAAGTTCCCAGACAGCTTCTTAGGTTTGGGCAGCAACAAGGGCAACGGCTGTGCTAAATATACATATATATATGTACAGCTATTTATGTCTGTAAAGCTATTTATGCTCTACCTCTCTCTCTCTCTCTCGCTCTTATTCACCTGCTAACCCCTTCTTAGTCAAGACAACAGCTAATCAAAAGATTTTGAATTAAATCATCCATGTCGAATTAGCGCAGTTATTCAATGACTATTAATTATGTTAAGTAACGCGTAGGCGCGCTTAGCATTTACTCGCTCCTGTCTCTCTTATTGCGTGGGCCGTTCAATTCATTAACAAGAATGTGCCCAGCCCCTTGTCACTAGCAGCAATAGGCCCAGATCAGCGCAAAGCCACACTAATAAGCCGAGACGCCTGACTTGTTGAACCCTTTTTGTGGGCCTAAAAGTCGCCAGCTGTTTCTAGTTTTTCATGTTTTTTCACTCGCTCAATGTTTGCATGCCACTTGAGAGTGTCGCTATTGTTGTTCTCGCTAGCTGTAACTGACAGGCATTTCGCACACTCTCATGCACAGACATGTGTGGGGGAGTGTGCGTGTGTGTGGATGCAGGAATAACCCATCCGAATGGATGCCGTCTCCCAACTGTGTAACGACTAATATTGTTTCACAGTTTTCACTTTATTTCAGTTTTTGCAGCGCTTTTTTCACCCCTGCTCATGACGTTGATGAGTTGTTGCTGTCTAAGTGTCAGGCAACGCGTCAAACTTTAAACTACACGCCAACGCCCCAAATGAATTGTTGTTCACTTCTAGCACATGGCAGAGCGTACAGCTATGGCAGCGTAATAGTCGGGACTGGAGCTAGTTGGGGCGTGCTGTCGACACATTAATTTTTTCGAGCCCCACACTTGGCCATATAAACACACATGGGGCCTTTAACTAATCTGGGATCTGCGCTTGCTTTGACAGCACTTCCGTCGAGCCAAAACCACTTGACTGATACAAAGGTGTCTGGCTGAAGCCGAGCTGGAGCTTGTCTAGACTTTGGCAGCCACTCCCAGTCGACCGGTGACAATTGCTGGAAAAAGCAACAGCAACAGCCCACACTTCGAGTGGCATGCAACACGACACGACAGCTCGACACTCGTCTCTTGTCAGCGCTCAAGTGATAGTGAAATGAAGTATGCCTCGTAGTAGTTGCTCGGCGACAGCTTCTGAAACAGGCCGGGCTGCCTGCAATGAAGTTGCAACTGCTCATTCATCGTATGAATAGGCAGTGTTGGGCAATTGCCGGCTGCTCTACTACTTTAACATTTTTGTGGTGGTGCCACAAGTGCATTTTGCAAATTGCAAAGTGATTGACAACAACACCAACAAGTCAGCCTAAAAGCGTTCAACACTTAAACTCAACTCAACTCGACTTTGACCACAACTATAGCTGCAGGGTTTTATTTTGGGTGAGCAGCTTGTTCCTGGGAGTGATTGCATTGAGATTAGGCGCGCGCTACGTACCGCAGCTCACCCAAAATGCAACAAAGTCCGAGCTAAGTTTGCCACAAAACGTTGCACTTTGCATCTTCTGGCCAGCTCGCCTGTCAGCCACCTGGCAGCTGCATGCAACACTGCAACTCTCCAGCAGCTGGCCAGAGTTCATACGGTTGTTGTCTTAATAATGCATTGACATGGAATGAACGTGTTTTTTCCCTACTTTTTTATTTTTGAGTAGGAGTTAAGAGGCGAGGGGCAAACCATTTGCATGGGATACTAAATGAATTGGTTTTTTAAATTAATTGAAATTAAAATACATATTTGATATATATTTATATATTTTTAATATTTTGTCATATTTATATATTTAATAAATTTCATTTATTTTTGTATATATAGTAAGTGCACATAAATAAAATATTTAAAATATATTTAATAAATTTAATTTATTTTTATATATAGTAAATGCACTTAAATAAAATTTTTTAAATATATTTAATAAATTTTATTTATTTTTATATATAATAAATGCACATGAATCAAATTTTTAAAATATTTTAAAAAAAATTTTATTTTTTTTTTTTTATAATAAATGCACATAAATAAAGCCACTTATAAAATATATAAATATTAAAAATAAAAATATTAATGAGTATTTAAAATATATATATATAGCATACATGTACATTAAATAGATTTTAATATTAGAACATTGCTCAGCCAATACATGATATGGGGATTTAATTATGTATAATGCAATTATGTATTATGTATTTATGTATATATTCAAGTACATAAAATTTAATCTATTATTAAGATACATTGCAATGTAGCATAAAATAAAGACAGATTTTATTTATTGTAAATAATGCCAAAAGGCAAATAGCATATATTTATATACATCGGCAATCCCTTTTCAGCGCAGAGATGAACTTTTCATCAGCCAATTAACCAAAACTTCTTCCACACAGATATATGTATTTACATTATCTTCACAACTTGCGCTTTCACAACTCACGGAACCGCCCTCGGGCTCTTCGATATATAGGCAAACGAAAAGTGCATTGAACTGCTGCTGCTTATCTGGAGTTGAGGGCAAAGCCATTCAATTTGCTTTTCTCTACCTTGCGAGCTGAGCTCAGTTTCTGGGCAACTGGGTCAACGCTGCGGCAGTAAAGGCAGCAGCTCTATTCAGCTCAATTTTCCCGAAGCTTGCAACTTAAAGCCTTGCAAAGTATGTAATATAATCAAATATTTATTATAATGGGCTATGCGAGCTGAAGTGGGGTAATGTATGGGGGCTCTGAGAGCTTTCACTTGCCCGCCACTGTTTCCGTTTCCGTTGCCAATGCCGCTGCCATTGCCGTTGCCGTTACACATGGCGTATGATCAATATGACAAATGAACCAACTCTTATTGAATTATTGCAAACGTTATTGCAGCACTCGGCCTGCATGTATGTATGCGGGGGCGGTTTCTTCTCTCTGAGTTAATATATAAAATAATTTCTCTTCTCTTTTTCATCGCAACTGTCACAGTCCGCAAGTTGTCAAGGCTGCAGCTGTAAGTGTAGCTGTCTCACGTTGTCAAATGAAAAATGAACGCGACAATTATCGTAATTGGAGCAACCGGCCCGTCCGCCAAAGGACGAACGACGAAGGCCGAATACCGAAATTCTCGTAGGCGGCTGGCCCTGTCCATGAGTCCGATTGTTGGAATTCAGCATTGTCAACTTCTCCATAAGGCTTATGAATAATATGCTTTAAAGCGCCAGCAAACTAATTAGCCAAATGCAAAGCAGCTAAGCATAGAAAACGGACAATGATTTATAACTTTGATGCCACACTGTATCAGACACATATCAGACGTCTGTCATCTGTCGAGACACGAGCCAAAGCAGCCAGATCAAAGCGGGCTGCAACCGAAACTCGGCTAAACTTTGTACATAAATATATAAAGATGTACATGAAAAAAATAAAATAAAATAAATAAAGTCATATATATTTGTATTTTTGCTTTCACTGGCCCAAACTGGCAAACAAATTTGACATCTGCTAATGCATAATAAGTCGCTTTCTAGTCGCTACCCCCCGCCTGGCTTTGCCAGAAATATGGAAGAACTCTCTGCAACTCGGGACGTGGCATTATATTGTTATTTTATGCACAGACTCTCTGCCCAGCAGTGGGGGGCGGGGCGGCAGCTGTGGAATTTTGGGCTAACTGGCGCAGAGAGCAAACTAAGCGACTAAGGCTATTTGCCAAGCTGCAGATACGTTGCAAAATGCATTTTGTGCAGCCATTAGATAGACCAAATTATTGGACACAGGCAAACCGCAAAAACAAAAAGCGCTTGGCAATCGACTCGACTAACGAATAGCGAATGCTCTCTCCTTTACTGACTATCCTTGTCAAAGAAATAATGCTCTCGTGAACAATCATGGCAAGCATTAGGTATATAAATGCAGTAATTATACTTATATATATTTATATATAGGATAATTGTAAACTCTAGGTACCTCAGCTCCAATTTCTATACTAACTAAATGAATATCTAACATTGATCCCAATCTTTTTGGCACTGCCTATCACAATCTAAGCTCGAGCGTAAATCCAAATGCCAGCTAACATCTGTAGTTGGTATTTAGCTCAATTTGGCAAGCAAGCCAAGCATTTGGGGCAGTGTATTGAAAGCCAAAACAAAAAGCAAAATCCTTTTGGCTGACTACTGTCAAGGTAGAGCTGAGTCTCGGACTCAGTTCTAGTTGCGGTCTTAGTCCCAGGCTGTGCAGCTGTTGCAAATTTTTATGTCGTGCGGACACGTTGTGGGCGTTGAGGGGCGGCCACGGCCACTAAAACTACGACAACTTTTGCCTTGGCACATAAAAGTAGCACAAGACCGGCAGCCAGCAGCGACTGCTGCAACAACAGCACAACAGCATCAGCAGCAGCAACAACTACAACAACAATAGCTAGTTTAAGCGCATATAACTTTAATGCTTTTACCTTTATGTCTAGCACTTTTACTACCTTCACCACAAATACAGCCACAAAAGCGAGTGCATTTTCTTATTTTTTTTTTTTCGAATTTCCCTTCTCTCTCTTTTTTTACAAAGAAATTCCGTTCGGGTTTTGCAAGGCTTGGTAAGACAGCGCCATGCTGAACGCCCATGGAACTTAATTGAAAAATTCTAGAGTTCCTCACTTTGTGATCATAATTGAAAATATTTTTGTGCTAAATTCTGTGGCTGCGGCCGACTCAAGGACGAGGCGGAGCCTAAGCCCAGAGCCCTAACCTGTCATCTGGCCATTCCGTTCTATGGCCATTGAGCATAAGAATCCTGTTGGCCAGGCCAATGACAGCCGGCATCCTGTCATGCGCCACGAAACTGTGCATGGGAACGTGTGGAGCTCTGTGCCATAAACGGTGAATATTCTTCAGATTTCAAAGAGATTTCACAAAAGCAATTCCATAGGGCAAAACTAAATGAAATTTCATTCAACTGTGCAAATTTTAATAAAACAACTTGACCGAGAACTTGCAATTAAAATTTCTGTGCTACAATTCGTTCCAGTTGCAGTCAATAATGGGTTATATACTATGCTACTATATTATTGAAATTTATTTAAAATATAATTAAAATTGCAAATTTTATTTTATTTTTAATTTGTTGGCTTATCAAAATATTTGCCCAAAATATTGTCAATTTATACAGATTAAGGAGTTAAATAAATATTACGCATTTCACAATTATATAATGTAGTATTCATATAAAATATTTCTGCAAATTTTTATTAATTGACATTCCTGTCTTATTGTATATCAAACATATCATATCAGCGTGAAATTAAAAGTTTTATCAAAATATTTAACACACGATTTCGTGGCCAGAAAAGTCAGTTAGCAAAAAAGTGATGGACTGTGCCACCTGCGGGTAGAATTTATTGTGTAAACTTTTGAATTTCCCCATTGATAAATGTATATATGTATATTCTATATTCATATTAAACCTCAAATATATATATATATACTTTATTTTTTGGGTGTGTGAGGCCTGAAGTTGAGTTTCAAAGGCCCAACATAATTGCTATCCCATTTAAGCAACGGCTGCTTTTGCTTTGTTGCTTTTCATATTTGCGAGTTGCGCACGGAATCTAAAAACCAAGTCGGAGCCAGCCCAACCAGACCACAAACAAGTTTTAATGCACAACTTTTTAGATTTCCGTCATAATTTCTTTGGCTGGCTGATAAAGATTGGCGCACATGTGTGCGTGTGTCTGTGTCTGTGTCTCTCTCCCTCCCTCTCTCACTCCCTGTTTCTTTCTCTCTGTGTGTGTGCGTGGGAATGCGCGCATATAGAAACGCCTCCATTACCACCATAAAGCATAAAGCATATACTTTAGCCAACAATAAACTCAACTTTATGCACTTTCAATCCCCCCCAACTTGTATGCACAGATTTAACTGCCATGGAAGCGTCTTCACTCCAGCTCAGAGCCTTCTGCTAGCCCCTTGTCTTAGAGAGAGACACTGTGCCATGCTCTTTGAAAGAGTCTTGCCTATATGTGAATGCGCTTGCAGCACGAATTTATACAATTTATTTATATACAAGCGAAATACTTGATACAATGTTAAAAGTTCGGCTTAGAAAGTAAATTTAATATATTTAAAATTATTAATATTATAACAGACAAAAAAAAATAAATAAATTTATATTCTTTAAAAAAAAAAATAGTATTTATTAGACAGGAAAATTAAAAAATAAAGTTTATATTTAAATGAAATAAATATTTATTTATATATGTATATATATTCGTCAATAAAATACCATTATTTGAGAAATTATTATTATCTACGAATATTATTTAAAAATAATAAAATTTAAAAATATATTTTATTGACATTTAATTCAGATATTATATTCATTGCAAAGCTCCTACTTTTCTTTAATTGTCTTTGCTATAAAAAAAAGTTTAGAGTTTAACCAATTCGCCTCGGACTTTTCATTCATTGCTCTGCTTCCTGTGTCTGCCTCTAATGGAGTTTCCTCTCCCACACGCACACACACACACACACATACACACACACACACACACACACACGGGTACACACACATGCAAAGTTTTAGTTTTCGTGACGATAAGAAGCAGAAAACGAGACGTCGGCTTCCTGGCAACCAAAATTTATGCATGCTACATAATTTTGGACTCTATTACTTTTCGGTTGGCCACTGGCGAGAGAGACAGAACAAGAGAGAACGAGAGATGGAGAAGGAGAGGGAAAAAGATGCCGTCTTAGAGCTTAACGCGAATGCAATTCAATTTGATGTCAGCGCTAAAAAACGATGGGGCAAACAAATCACCCAACAAAATCAAATAACTATAATTTACCTGTGGGGCTTTATCGCGATTGAGTTGCCAGGCAGTTCGTCCTGCTGCTCCTGGCGCTCTGCAGGCGCGAAACTAAAGCACTTCGGCTGATTAATTTATTGAAAGCGACGCGCGGCGCGCGACGACGCGAAAATGCGAGCTGCTGCAAAAGAAAAAAAAAATGTCAAAGGAGAAAACAAAGAGTGTAAGACAAACATCTCTGACGAAGGACTTAGGGCAGAGGACACACTGCTGGAACAGTATCAAGAAGGTGCAGAAAAACAGCAGCAGCTGCTGCTTCCTCACTTCTGCCTTGACATCCGCTTGGCCAGCAAAGTGCTCGTCGAGATGCTTAAATTGTGATAAACTAATAAAGCGACAAACATTGCAAGGACGCCGCCATCAGGATATTTACTTTTTACAAGCTACCTGGCACAGGCATAAAAATTGAAATTGAAAACGAAAATGAAAATGTTGGAATCGAGCGAGAAGTCAGTCGCACAGATCACGGCAGCCAGATAAACGGTACCCAGTTTCAAATGCTTCTTGGGCCGACCCTCATCACCGTCAGCTGCCTTGAGGGCAGCATTCAGGAGGAAGTCCCATCGCCAGTCAGCTGCTATAAATTTGCCTTGAGCCTGGCCACGCAATTTAAATAGCAAGCAGGTAGTTTTTCTTCTTTACTTTATTTTTATTCTTATTTTTTTCATTTTGCCTGTATACGCTTAGCCCTGCAGTTGGTAAATATTTAAGGGACTCTGCCGCAAAAAGCAGTCCGGCAACAACATCAAGACAGCAACTGGAAAAAAGGTGCAAAGTGTCGCCTTAAGCGACTGGCAATCTGTTGTGCATTAATTCATAAGCCGCTTGCGCCTGACGGGCCAAGGCGATGTCCCATCTCTCACTCACTCTCTCTCTCGCGACTCTCTGGGCCATTCGGCCTTGTCAATATTTTTGCTCGGCCACGTCTTATTTTTATGCGTAACTCGCTTGCACTGGCATAGCTTTAATACCAAGTGCCAAGCCAACTGTTTGTACTTCATTTGCCTTGCATTAAGCGGCCGTCCTTGCGGCTCGGCTGCCACACACACACACTCACAATCACACCCACACACACACACACACAGCAGTCCCGGCTCATCCTTAAGTGCAGTCGAGGTCGTCATCTGGATGGAGGGGACGGCGAGTGGCGAGCGTAAAAGTTTACTTAGGCTCAATGCTTTTTAAGTAAGTAGCTGCTCGTTGTACCACTTGCTAGTTGTTGCTGTTTTGCGGCTGCTCTCGGCTGTTTAGCTTTCACTTTGCCGCATTAGTTTTTGTTGGCTAGTCGTATACTTAATGCTGTGGCTCTCCTCCGACCAGTCAGCCGGCTGCTTGACTACGGATAAGCCTCAAGTGCATAAGTTATGGCCCAAAGGCGTCACTTTCAACGCTGCCCATATGCTTATTGAATACACTTCCGATTCAGCGCACAAAGCAAAACTTGGTGGAGCTCTTGCCTCACAATCAACTTGATTGATTGAATTTAGTTGGCTGTGTTAACAATTTATTATCATATTTTATACTATGCAAACATTCATGCTGCTCTGTCGTGCTCGCTTACATCTTTAATCTGAAATATTACGCATACGCCAAGTAGTTCGATGCAAATTGAAGTCGTCAGCTCAGCAAAGTTCTTAAAAAATTGCTTACATGGCAATTTCTCTAACAGCTGTCTTTAACAGCAACTTATTGTCAATTTTGTTGATAACAGTCTGTTAAATCGAAGCACATCGAACACACACACACACGACTTGCTCATCACTTCAGCGGAAGTGTTGGCAAATGCAGTGATTTTCAATCTCAATGCGACATTTTGATTATTTCCATGTTAGCCTGCGAGTGAACTAGGAAAAAATGAATGCGATGACACTGACATACACACACAAACACACACACACACACACACACACACACACATACACATTCACATAGTGGCACAGATGACATCTGCAGCAAGTGTCAGGGCTCGGCGCACGTTTGCCGCACCGGAAGCGACGCTTGTGCAAGACGGAAATTACTTTATGCTACACACAATGTCATCGATGCCGCATAAGCAGCAGCCGAGCACAGATAGACAGATTTAAAGAAAGACACAGAGCGAGACAAATACACAGAGTGTGAGAAAGGGAGATGGAGTGAGGGAGAGAAAGAGACAGCTGCTAGCTGTCTGCACAGCCCATGCGATTTCTTTCCATTTGGGTTTCTGCAAATTGTGCAACATTCAGTGGGAACTTTTGGCGGCAGCGCCAGTCGGACTTTGCTTAAACTGCGAGACGTCTCAGCCGAAATTCGGATGCTCAGCACGCAGCTGTGCCGAGTGCGTGAGGGTCTCAAATGAATTTAATTAGAAAATGTAGCGCTTCTTCGCGGCCGCAAATTGAGCAACTTGCAACTTGCAACTTGCAACTGGCTGCTTGCCGCCTCCTGCTCTCTGGACGCCTCCTGCTGCCTGTGCCCAGAAAGTTTGCGCGCAGCGCCCTTCTGCCAGCCTCAACCTTGCAAGCAGACCAAAAATAATAATAACCGCTTTGAATGCGAATATTTTTCTTAATTTCTGCCAGCGCTTTTCGGCGGAGTTTTCTTACAGCAAAAGTCAGAACTGATGAAAGAAAAAAATAAAAATAGAGAAATAGTTTAGTGGAAAACAAACAAAAGCTTTCTAATTAAATTTCATTTTAAAAGTTCTTAACTGTATTTTTGACTCTACATCATGTTTGCTGTGCAGATAAATGTTAAATTTCAAAGATATACTCTACTGCATTAATTATCTATGAACAAATCAAACATTTGTATCAAGAAATGTGCAAATTTTATTCGTTTTGGTTCAAGCTGAACTAAAGCTGAAATAATCGTGATTAAATTTGAGCCGAGCTGTTGCGAGACTTCAAATAGGATTAAGTAAGATAAGACAAATTGTACTTTGTTGAAAGGTATTTAATTATCACTTAGTGCTTAGTGCATTTCTGCAAAGCAAAGAAACGTTTTAAAGCGAGAAACTCAAGGCGAAATATGAATTTACTGCAACTCTGGGCTTGCTGCCGTTGCGTGCCTTAAAGTAAATGAAATGTAAGCTTTCACATCAATGCAGAACATATCTTTCAATATTAAGTAAGCGTTCAAAAGTGGAAAAGGCCACGGCTCATAAATGTCAGCAATTGTCTCGCACGTTTTGCATTTCGAAATGGCGGAGCCAAAAAGTTTGCTTTGAATTACAAAATAAATCAGCAGGAATGTGACTTTTAAATGTTGCATTGTTGTTCTAACACACACGGCCACACACACGCACACACAGCATCAGATACACCCACACACACACACGCACACGTTAGTAAATGGAAGGAGGGTCGCAAAAAATAAGAATAAAAATAAAAAAACAGTTTAGAGAAAGCAAAGCGAACTGGCAACAAGAAAAAGTTGTCGCTGCTTATTTTTTGTACAAATTGATGTTGTGTTTGACAGTTGAAACTTGCAACAAAAACGATGCCAAATAAATAAATAAAAGCAGTCACGGCCAGGCCAACAACGAGCGGCAGCAACAACAACCGGGAGTAGTTGCCAATGGCAGCGTAAAAAAGCGCTCGAAAAATGTTTGAAAATTTACACAGCTAAATGTAAAAGTTTTATTTTCGTTTGCAAATGAATTTTCTGTTGTGCAGTGTTGTGTTTTGTAAGTTGTTTGCCATTGTGCCAATCGTTAGACAGTCGAAGTCAACTTGCAACTGCACCAACTCCTGCAATCGAGTTAGCAACACCAAAAACAACAACAATAATAAACTATGTGTTGGCAGTCAATTTGGTTGAATTTCCTTCGTTTTCTGTTTCTTTTTTTGCATGTACGCTTTCCTCTTTTTACTCTCTGTTAGCCATTTGATAAAAGTGTCTGAAAGTGTGTTTTGCGTGCGAACTCTCTGGAGTGTTAGGTGCAATACACACTTCCGCTCAGATTGTTGTCCGAAATGTGGAATATTGTGCTATCATGCAGTAAGCACACAGCCAGTCAGAACTTGTCCAAGTCCCAAGTACTTAGGGCGCATAAAACGTGCGCTCTGTGAGCTATTTTGTATGCATTACTCATACGCCACATGCAACTGAGAGTGGCTCACTGCTGAGTGTGTATGTTTATGCGTATATCAACGGCTGCTGAATACTGTTGATTGAATTATGCAATAAAGTGAGTTATGGCACTTAAGCTGAATTTTAAATATATCCTCGTTAACTGCGCAAGACAAGCTGATGGAACGCCAGGGGGAGAGACGTTTAATTGTAGTGACTTGCTATGTTAAAGTATGAGCAAATTTCTTGGATGTATGGTATGTAGGTTCTAAGCATATGCATGATACCAAGTTTTAAGTGGACAATTATAGTAATCAGAGCATAAAGTCAGGCCTTCTCAACTGCCTTAATGCGACGAGTAAATCAGATAGCCGCACACTCTAATTGAATGCAGGCCACATAAAAAGTTTGCTCAAGCCACATCAATTTGCCAGCCTATTTACGACGAGCGCCTGTTTCGAATGGGCTGCCAGAACTAGTTGACTTTTAGTTGGCCCCTTCGAAGTGCAACTAAATTAACTAATTTTTCAGCATAAGCCACTGGCCGAAGGGCCACTTGGAGTGCCTCGAAATACACAGGAGTCAACAAGCATGCCGAGCGTGAAATTGCAACATCAAAAAACCTAAAAGTCCCAAATAGAAAAAAAAATGTATATATGTATATAGAAACATGGCAAAGTTGAACCGAGGCACTAAAACTATAATACAATTTACTAAAAATAGTAGACGGGCCCCTAGTGCACAAAGTAGCACTAAACAGCTTGTGGCACACACGCACACACACACACACACACACACAGACACAGGCACATATGCACACCCTGGGAGTGTCATATGTAAATTCTCCCCCGACGCCATTGACAAAGACACTTGAATTCAAAGGGAGAAAAAAAAATGAAGACAACCCGGAACAGGCGCACTATAAACTCAATGTATACATTTAGGCACACAGCGCTATAAATTGTAGCACACTTTCGGCCAGCAGCAAAACTCTAAAGCACACACACACACACACGCATACACATATCCGATGCGGAGCGAGCGAGAGGCAAAAAAGCCAACAGAAAACTTATCTGTGTGCCCTTTTCCGGACTCTTCTTAGCGTCCACGCTGCCTGCCTTCCTGCCTGCCTGCCTGCAATGACCCTAATAACTGTCTACGGGCATGTTAAGTGTCAGCGGCGACATGCCACTGTCATGTGTGTGTGTGCGAGTGTCTATGTGAGTGCGCACTGTGCGCTGCAATATATTGTCTATATTTCTTGTCAGCAAATAAAGCGACAAATAAATAAAGCTGCTAAAAAGTTGGACGAATGAAAAATCAACGAATGCTCCTCAGCGTCGACACTAGCCATGCTAAAAATGTCAAATTGTGCCTAAAAGCAGACCGCAATATTTTGTAGTCGCCCTCGAAAACAAAACGGGTAAAAAAAAGAAACCAGAAAAAAACCAACAACAAAACTATTCCCAGCGTCCTCCCACTATATATGATGCCGTGCCGCACTCTCTCTTGCTCCATCCTCTCTTCTCTTATTCTCTGTTTCTCTTGCTGCGTTGTTTTGTGTGTTTCGTTTTCGGCAACTTTTTCCATTTACTTTAGCTCATGCATTTTTCAAAGCACAAACGGCAAATTGTTTCTCTCGTTCTTCCTCCCTCTCTCTCTGCCCCTCACTCTCTCCCTCGCTCTTTCTCTTTGCACGTTCTCCTCCTCGGGTTTCCTTAAGTGTTATTTATCTTTGGCTCCCACGACATTACTCTAGTTCGCTCTTAACGCAACCCAGAGTCGACTCGACTCGACTCGAGTCGAGTTGAGTTGAGTCGAGTCAAGTCTCGGGAGCCCTGGGCTTTAGCTGCCGCGTAATGTACGACTGGGACCTGAGACTGTAACTGGGCGCCGCTTATGGGCGTGGCCGAGCTTGCACGCTGCCATCTCAATTGTCCAGCTATACAAATATTAACTTTGGCCGATTTTTGTTTTGCATCGCGCTGCATCGCTGCACGACAATTGCCGCGCTCAATGGCTAAAAGTTTTTCACTCTCTCGCTCTCTCTCTCTCTCTCTTTCTCCCTCTTAGACGATTGCTGTCTCTACTGCCGAGTTAATTGTGTTTGCGCCCAAAAGTGAGCGATGAAAAGTTAATTGGAGAGGGCAACTGCATAACAGCAATCGTCGCCAACTTATTGATGGTGATTGCATTAAAGCCAAGCTTAACAGGACTAAACATCGAGCACTGGCCGAATCTCAATATTAGCCGCACCACATTTTTTTGTGGTCCACCCTGTCCAGCATCACACGCGACACACACTGCACCTTCGCTTGCGATGCACAAGCGTTTCAATTTTCTGGTTTTCCTCCTTTTTTCCGGAGCTGCAGTTGCTATTCCGCGTATTTTGCTGTTTTGGTATCCCTTTCTTTTTTTCTCTTTTTGGCTTTGTTTTCAGCTTGTTTCGTTTGATTTTGGCCATAGCTTTATTTGGCATAGAGTCCAACTGGATCCACGTGCACCACACCCGCACTCTCAACTTCTCCCGTCTGCAGGTGAGTTGATTTTTTTGAGCACAATCGAAACTTTTATTAAAGACGCGCTTTCATTTTGCTGCCAGAGAGGAAAAAGCATTTAATATATACGTATTCAAATTTGCTTCCGTTCATTGGACAGTTTGTTGATTGATTCCGACCGGATTTCAGCAAAGAATTCCTGATTTTGATGAAGTAAATACGTTCCTTGAACAATGAGACAATTTAAATGAATGATGATGCATATATTGAACGAAAGAATCTGTATCTTTGAACTTATATTATTCATGTATAGCATATACACTGCGTAATGTTCATTTGAAAAATGTTTAAAAAAAATAAATAAGAAATAAAGATGATGAATCCTTAAATATATATAAAATTCTCATAATTAATGTTCATAATTTATTTTAAGAATTTCATATGTATTTTCTTTACCTTATTAAAAATGTATTTTTTTTTATTAGTATTATTATTATATCTTTTATTATTATTATTATTGTTCGCTATATTTCATATTTATGATAAGGTAGGCCAGAGCAAATCATTTTAATTATTTAAGAGCCAAATAACCTTTATTCTTCTCATACCTCAGGCGCCTTCAAACCTGAAGTTTTGCATGATTATCCAACACTTGGAAAATTGTGTGCTTACATGCGCAGTTGCAGCCCTTTTCTGGACTGCTCAAGTACCCAAAGGCATTTGCTATTATAGTTTATGGCCGAAAAGCTGCCCGATATAAAAACTAAATAACGGCAAAAAATATATATATTAAGAGCCAGAAAGAGCTGCACAAACGAGCTTAACAGACGCCACAAGCAAAATCTAATAAATTTTATTACAACAATGTCATAAAATTTGTTGTTGTTCACTCTCTCTACATACATACATACATGTATTTATGTATAAATATATGCATATACATTTATACATTTATTTATAAATATGTATATGACAAACATATCGCGTGGTACACGAACAGAATATGTATGCGAAATATTTTGTAATTTATGCGAAAATACGCATATTTAAGTCAAATGTAAATATTTAAGTTGCGCATGAAATTGGATGCCCTGTAAATGTCTGATAGAGCTATGCGAGGAGCTGCTATAAAATTCTAAAACCACAAAAAATAACAGAAAATACATATATATATGTACATACACATCTTTATTTGTATGTGTGTGCACACATTTTAGCGATAAAAAATAAATACATACATATCTATATGACAGGTTGTAAAACATAACGTTGCGTGATATTTGTATTTATTTTACACGGCGGGCTGACTAAAACGAAACTTAAAAAAAAAAACAAAATGAAACCAACAACAACAGCAACAAAACATGCAAAACAATGCCAAGTGCGCTGGGAAGCTAAAAAAGAAGAAAAAAAAGCCAAAAAGTCGCAAAGACATAAGGACGCAGATCCTTTGTTTGCCTATGGTGTGTGTCTGTGTGCGTGTGTTTGGCGTAGGTGTGACTTTATGCATGTATTTGCTTGGCTGTCATTTTGTTTGCTTTATTGACAAAAAATAGTACTCGGTATCTGGCATTTGTTTGCTTTGCGCTTATTCTTTCTACTCCTTTTTCAGTAAGTGTTTCGCATTTTTATTTATTTCTTTGGCATATTGTTGCATTTTTTGTTAATGTTGCAATGTTTTTTTTTTTTAGCTTTGCTGTATCGCTAACGATATGTGTTTGATTGGCCAATATGGAAAAGTTAAGCTGTTGCTTACAAAAAACCTTTGAGTAAATGTGAATATTTATTCAAGCAACAAGATGAAAGCACGAAAAAAACACGAAAACTATTTGATTCAGCGGCAAATAAATAATAAATAAAATAAATAACAATAAAAATTAACTGAAATATATAAAAAACTAAAATTAAAAAAATTTATATATATAATTATATTAAAAAATAAATATTAAACTAAAAATTTCCGTTTAGATCGAAATAGGAATTCAAGCGCTCAATGTATTGAAGCCGTCTAAGAGGGGAGATAATTGAGCAATTAAGCAGAAAAGAGCTCGAACATATAAGGTAAGGTACCTTATTGAGAACCCAATATGATGGAAGTCCTTGCTCCACTGTCTAACTAACTCAATATATACAAACGATTTTAGTGAAAAAATCTTCTCAATCTCCCTCAGTCTCTCTCTCTCTCTTTCTGTCTCTCTCTCTTTCTCTCTCTCTCCCACTCTCTCTCTCCCACTCTCCCCTTCTATCTCTCAGTTGAAGTTAAACTACATATCTTAATATTATAAATGTGTAATAAAATCTTGGTTTTTTTTATCTATTCATCCTCTTCCACTGCTGTGCCAAAGAAAACTTAATTTTGTTACCAAATTTATGGCTTTGAACGTAAAAAATAAATAAATATTTTGACAAGCATTCCTTTTGAGATTTACATATTCAAATTTTATAGTGAAACGGATTTTATACAGCATAATTCACCTGAACTTTAATATTGACAAAAAGAGTGTGTGTGTGCGTGTATATGTGTGTAGGTAAAGCGCACATGCAAATATTTGGCCATATTGGAATTTTTCATGAAATTGCAATTTGTTATAGCTGCAACATATTTGCCATCTACGTATATCATGATTGATGACACTCTCTTGTTGACCCACTAGCGTCATGCACAAAATACAAATACGATGGATACTGAATGAATGCAATGTCAAATAGTCAATGGCAACTATTGTAGATGGCTTAAGTAATTGCTATTTAGCTGCACTGAAAGCAGTTAATAAATGCCAAAATGCTGGAATGCTAAAATCCTAAAATGCTTTTCACTGCCATGCGGCAATGCAGCAGCCGCTGGCTACGCAAACCGAACATGGTCATAGACGAGGAGGACTGCAATGAAAATAAAGCGTTACCACAGCATCAATTGAAACTCAATCGTCGAGCGACGAGCCAAGCCTTGTACAAAAAGCCCAACACACACACACAGACTCACAGACAGACAGACAGATGGACAGTTGGACGGACAGGCAGACGGTTGGACAGACACACGCACACCTTTTCAATGTATCTGCACATTTTCGTGTAACTCTATGCTAGTCTGTGTGCGTGTGTGTGTGTGAATGTACAGTTTTCAATAAATCGTTCAGTGCTACAATAACAGGAGCTGCAGTGCTCTGCTGCGCCCGAAAGTAGGCAACATGCGCTGGATGTGAACCATGCATGGGCCGGAAAAGATGGGCGAAACGTGCAGGTAACATGATTTTGAGCGCGTTTCAAGTGGCCAGCCGCAACCTGCACTGCCCGCCTCAGCCTCGCCGGCTCTGTGTGGCCCCCCAAATGCAGTTTGCATTTGCCGGCTTAAAGAGATTTTCATTGCAATAACCTGACCCGAAATGCAACTATGTCTCTACATGTTACGCCTGCAGCGTCCCAATACACAGCTCACCCATTTCAATTGCCAACTAACTGCAGCACAAGAACACACAGACACACACACACACACACATGCACATGCATACACAAACATATGTATATATATATATAGTTAGCTAAATAGATAGACATGTACAGCTGACTGCATATACTAGATAGTTGATGGCTCGATAGCCAGATATACATAGCCTTGCATATTGAGTTCGTTCATTCAATCAATATTTAGCCATTGAAATCACGATTTACGCGCATATTGCGCGAATAACAAATGAAAAGTGCGCGACTGACGCAGCCAGCGCAAAGATTTATCTTTTGAGCGCAGCTTGCACAACTCCCAGCAATGAGTTTTTCTTTTTATTTTTTTCTTTTCGATTTATCTATTTTTTTAAAATCAATTTTCATTTTCACTTATTCCTCAATTCTAGTTGATTTTTTTCAGCATTTACTGACGATACGAGGCAGCCGTGCATACAAATCCAGCGATTTTCGTGTGTTGTCAATAATTGAAATTAATTCGAGCACTAGTCGAGCTTAGTCCATTCACAAAGAGAATCTGATTGATTTAAGCCCGGGTAACTCGGTAATTATGAGACTCTGGGTAATTACTGAAGTTCCTTGGAGGTATAAAATAACAAAATTGAATTCATTTTTAAGCAGACTTTTTTTTAGCATCTATAACTTGGCTAATATTAATTAACTATTACATAGTTACATATGTGTATATTTATTTATTTTGCATAAGCTTCATCAGTTCCCTTACATCCTAATTAGTTTAGTAAATGAAAACTGTTCGCTAGAGTTTTAAAAATTCACAAAAGCTCAACTTTAAATTAATTAAACATTTGTGCGGACATTTTCGCCAGTGAGCATAAAAAATGGTAGCTACCAAATTGTGCAATGCTATTTGAACTAATAACTCAATTAATAACTCATTTTGGCCAACAGGCGCACTACACTGTGGCAGGGAACTGCGCCAGCCAGCCAGTTGGCCATCAAATGCAATTTACACAAACACGAAAACAGCAACGGCAACGGCAACGGCAAAATCGCAGTTAACCAGCCCTCGACCACGCCCGCAAAATACTGGTTGCAGCGGTAGGCGTACATCATTTGCCATGCAAACTTTCACAAAAAGCAACTTAAACGACAAACCAGCCGCGGGGACACTAAAAAAAAAAAAAAACACAGAGTGTATAAAAGTAAATAATAAAAAATCACGCTATAATTTGATTATACACAAAGAGCTGGACAACTGCAAAAACAGCAACTGCAGCGATGGCAGTGACAACATTGTAATTCAATTTCAGGCACAGGAAGTGCACACTACAACAACAACAACAACAACAACATCAACAGCAGCAAATGCCCTAACAACAACAAAAGTGGAACTGCTAATGAATGTAACGACTTCCTAGAAGGCAGACTGAAATAAGACGAGTTAACATTGAGAACGAGCTAAAAAAAAAATGATGGAAAAACAGCTAAAAAAAAAAAACAGAGATTTCATTTAAAATGCTGTGAATAAACTACAAAATAAAATTTATTTTTTTATCTAGATTAATTTTCTATAAATTTAACAAATTATTATTCCAATTTTTGATTTTCTATAAATCTATTTCTATATTTTGTATGCTTCTTTAATTTCCTACAAAACTAATATCAAATTTGCCTTTTTGACTAACTTCGATGTGTCTTATATTACATCCAACATATGTAATTACTCGCATTTCTCTGGGGCGGAGGCTGGCGTGGAGGGGCCTTTTAAAACTTGTTGTTTTCTTGAGGCGTATGCAAATAGGCATAAGATTCCAGGCGCAACTTCCTGTCAAACAGTTGGCTTTTTGATAAACCGCCCGAGCTGGCAGACATATGTGGGCAGGTGCGCGGGGGGCGGTGGGCGGTGGGCGGTGGGCGGTGCCCAGAGCGAGCGTGTTACAAAATACGGTGCTGTGTGATGTGGCTTGGGGCTGCCGCAGGAAACGGAAATGCGCATTTACACGTAACATTAACTGCTGCCAGTGGCTCGGCCAGAAACCCACAGCAAAGCAAACAAAAAGCAGAAAACCGAAAAACGAAAAATCAACAAACAAACAGCCACCACCCACCACCCAACTACACTCACTTGGCCGACTTCGGCTGGATAATGGTAAAAGCATTAAGGTGTACCCCAGACTCCCGATGATTTAGCCGTGTGTGAAGTTATGCGCTAAGCGATGCCAGCAATGACGATGGCATCTTCAATATTTGCATAAATCCTTCAAAGCGCCCTCTCAATACTTCAAAAAATATTCAAGCGGCACCGAGTGCGGGCGCTACAACGTATTTCGTCTAATGTCTAATGCGGCGTATACGTAATGTGAGCTTTGCTACTCGAGCTCCTCAAGCTCAACATTTAAAAATCACTCAAACCTTGAGGCACTCGTTCATTTGATGGTTTACGTGAACTAGTTCACAGCTCGGAACGTACCAAAGTTGCATTTGATGGGGACTTCGCTTGGCTTTAAATATATTTCTATATAATATTTAGCTTAAGCAGAGAGCTTTGATTTATAAATTATTTGACTTTAATCTTGTCGAGCATTTATAATGGATTTTTAAATGTGATTATCATATTTGATAACTAAATATAAATATATATATATTTATCTGTGTTAATTCCGTATATTATTCAATTGTATATATTTTTAGAACCAGTTTACTCAGATTTCACATTTTTATTGGGAAAATTTATGCTGCGATTGAGTGAACTTAATTTTTAGCCATTTAAATTACAAGTTCTATTGCTGGACCTGGTTTCCTTGGCTGCATCAAGTTAAATAAAACCCCAGCTACATGCCCTCTCTCTGTCTTGCGCTCCCTTTTCTCTCTCTCTCTCTCTCTCTCTCACTCACCCATCGTTTGGCTGCCCTTTGCTCTTCTCAGCTTTGTTTTGTGCAGCTTTACGTTGGTCGCTGCCTTTTGCCTCATTATGGCGCAGTGGAGGCGGGCTATTAATCATGAGCTTATTGAGGCATAAACGCGTTGAGCCAAAGCGCCCACGTCTTTGGCATTTGGTGCCCAGGGTGTGTGGATTCAGCGTTCACACTTACACGCACACACACACAAACAGTCACGGCGTCTGTGTGCTCAGCGCTCTGTGTAAGTCTGCAGCGCTTTAATAAATATTCATTTGATTTAAAGGCTGCTCTGGCGCTGCTTGCTGCTGCATCTTGAGTTATTGGGCGCACACCTGTTTGACGACTTGACACTCGCAAGTCACTAACAGCAAATCACACACACACACACACACTCACAGAGAGGCAGAAGAGCAAGGAAAACGCTCAGCGCCGCAAATTTCCATAAGGACCGACGCAGGGCTGCGCTCTGAGCTGCCATTGTCATCTTATATGGCCAAGCAATGCGGTTCTCTCACTCTCTCCCCCTCCCCTCTCTCTCGGTCTCGCTCCATCTCTGTGCTGGCTGGCAAGCCAAACAAAAGCTGTCAAAGTATCTCATGACAGCAGCCCCACTCACACTCACACATACACATATATAGTGCACTTACTGACACACATGCAGAGCAATCACTCATGTCGTCAGACTACAGAAGGCGGGACAGCCGCAGCGCGAGGCGCACATAAGCCCGATTCTGATAAGTGCCCCCGTTGGGTGCTTTTTACATAAGCGCCATGCATTTATGTTTATTCAAGTGTTAGCCTGCCAAAGTCCACGTGTGTGTGCAAACACACACAATAGCAACAACTACAACAACAACAAGCACACACACGCACAGAGACAAGCGCAGCATTTGGCATATAATGATTTATCGACAATTGTTGGCAAGGCGCGTTCACCAAACACTTAGTCCTCAATTTGTTTGTCTCGCTGAAGGTAAACGCACTTAACAAGTGCCCTCCAACAATAACAGCCCATAGGCTTTGCTTTAATTGCCCCTGAACTTGTTGAGATCGCAGCTAGAGGAAACTAGAATTTCAGCTAGAGAAAGTGTAAGAAGATAGAGAAAGATATATGCAAATATATTTTAAACTAATTTAATGTTTCATTAAATTGGCAGCTGCTCTTTAAATATTTATATACAAAATTAAACAATATTGCATGTCATTTACATATATATTTAATTACTATATGCAGTCTCCGTTGCATTCTTTATAAAGTATCAACCTTTAATATGCTATATGCATACACCTTGCTCATAAATCGTTAAAACTTGCCACATTACGCATACGCCACGTTCTTGTTGTTGAGCGCATAAAATGTCTATAAAAACGTTTAAAATGTGTGAAACCCAGCTCGAGACTGCCGCGGGACCAAAACTTTCGACCATAAAAGTTGTTGTCTTCCCCGTATGCGTATGCCGGAGTGTGTGTGCGAGATTTTATAGACCAACAATTTCTGAAAGAAGAGGCGTGGCCGGGTCTTAATTTTCAATATTTCGTGGGAACTTCTCTGGCAACTTTTGCACGCATAATATCATAATTAATTAAAACTGAACAAAAAACAAGTAAGAAGGCTCTAGTCGAGACTGCTCGACTAGGAGATACCCTGAA
>NW_022045864.1:977032-996756 GCF_001654015.2 Drosophila navojoa
AACAAGTAAGAAGGCTCTAGTCGAGACTGCTCGACTAGGAGATACCCTGAACCCATTCATTCTGCACTTCTTTACATACATACATACATACATACCAGGGGTAGGGGTAGGGGTAGTGGTAGTGGTAGGGTTAGGGGTACTTTGTAGGGTCTGCCACGCCTCCTTCTGCCTGTTACATACATTTTAACAAAACCATTATACCCTGATTTCCCATTTTCAATGGGTTTAGGGTACAAAAAGAAGCAAATTACAATGAAGCATGCGTGTAAGTAGAGAATTTCTTGAAAATGTTATATACATATACATATATTTATATATATGTGTGCGTGGTTGCATATACAAGCAGACATCGAAGTTGAACTTTCGAATATATGGCCAGCAGTTGCAATTAGTGCGGCAAGCACTGTCGGACAGCTACTAATTTATCGTTTCATGTGTTTAAAATAAAATAGAAAAAAAATCTAAAATAAAACCACAAAATTACAAAATCGCAAAAGCACAAAAAATGCTATTTTAAAAGAGATTTCGCCAGCTCTAGCCCATTAATGGCCATTGTGTTAAATATTTTTCGAGCAGACAAAAATATTTGCCAGCCAAGTAAATGGCGAAGCACACATGAGTGTGCTTCATTATGTGTGCGCGTGTGTGCATGTGTGCGTGTGTGTGTGTTACTTTTAAGCCACTTCCCTTTTGCCTTACGCCTGGCGCTTTGCTTTAAAGCAGCTCTAACATTATTGCGGAACATTAATCACAGACAGGAAGCTGCCCACTGTTTGGGCCAGCCTGCCAAGCGCTGAAAGCAAGAGTGTTTTAGTGTCTGCATTCTCTACTCTCTACTGTCAAAAGCTCAGTGGCAGGCTAAAAGCATGCCACAAAATATATTGCCCGAGCCGGTCCGGCACGTAAAATTAATATGCAATTAAATGAAATTAGCGAAATGTGCGGCAAATTGATAATACGACTAATATTTAATGGCAAGTCAATTTGTTTGCCCACTAAAAAATACACACTCGGTGTGGGTCAAATAATTTGAGCACGGCGATTTGTTTGCTATCAATAATTATGGGTAAATTATGCACGGCCAATAGCGAATTGTAAACATGAGCAAAAACTGTTGACATAGTCGAACATTCAATACTCTAAATTTGAAAAATTAATAATAAAAATGAAAATTAATGAATATATAAAAATAATAATAAATAATAATATTTAATTTATTCTATTCATTCTATTTTTATTTTAGCTATTTTTTTGTTACTCAGTTCATTAAAATAATCAAATACCTTGACTGCACTCTTTTAGTCACATTTAGATGGCAAATTAGGCTGCGGCATCGAATTGTTAACCAAATATTGGCAGCTCATGCAAATGTCCCATGTAATTTAAATTGGCATAAAAATAACATTTTTTGGCATATTTAGCTTGGCCGCAACGCAGCGGAAGCAATAAAATTCATACACAATTTATTTGCTGATCAGCTGAAGTGCATAAAAATCAGCACATGGCAGCACAGATGTGAGTAATTTTAAAAACTAAGGTGAGATTAGATGATTTTCAAATACCCATGAATATAAAAGCGAGACATTTACTTAATAATAAAAATGCTTGAGCCATAGATTATAAAAAAAAAATTAATGTAAATATTTGTATTTTATGCTTTATGACTTTTGATACTGTAAAAAATTTTTTTTTTCACTAGTATTAATTTTTATATAAATAAAAAAATACTCATTGAATATGTTAAATTAGTATATGATGATCTCATCTTATCGCATCAACCTAATATAGATCGAAATGATAGTGCCAGACGGCATTTAGAAAAAGAAGAAGACCTAAGATTAATTAGATTCAGTTCCTAACAGCCCGACTAGAAGCATGATCTACAAATGCCACACACAAGTCCTACTAGCTTGAATCTTGGCATAATATTCTCCCCCAACTTGCCTTGCGATAGTTACAGCCACTAAATATATTTAATTAATTTTTAGATTAGGTAGCAGCCGAGTAATCTGTAAATATAGCTAATACTCTCTATCCCTAACTGGGCACAGGGCATAACAATACACGCGTTTTATAAATGTCAGCTTAGGCCCATAATTGGGTATTAAAAATGTAGCTCGCAGCTTATTGAATTTAATTATACAAATGAAAAATGTTTGCGCAGCCCGACCATTTTGGCAAACCCTTTAAGCACATAAATATAAATGAATGCATATATGTACATATATATACATGTACATATATTTACGCATGTACATATTTAACACATATCTATGCTCATTTGCACGCTAAGTATGTGACTATGAGAGAATTTTGTAATAATAATTTGATTTCATTACGATCCCATATAGGATTGGTCTTTGTATTGTTGCACATAATTAAATTGATTTCATCTCGAATTACATGCGACTGCATAATTGAATATTGAATTCAGTTTAATGCAGTTTCGGTCTGGCCAGTCTATAATTGTGGGATGCATGCGAATGCATAACTAATACATATGTATGTATGTATGTGTGTGCATTGTTTAATTCAACTAGATTTATGCATTCATATGATGCAGAAATATTTCAATGATTTTCTGCCTTGCTCTGAACCCTCAATTATTTTTTGGTTCTATTCTCGTTTTTTAGTCGATAAGCCCTAAACAATTGCAAAAGCAGAGCTAAGCTTGAATAATGTTTTTTGCACATTTCTGCACTATTTTCACTTTTGACCTGACATTGAAAATTCCAGCGGCACAGAGCATATTGTTACACAGCATTTGCGATTATTAAACTTTTATGCTGGCATTTTTTTTTTTTTTATGGCTGCTCGTGACATTGTAAATCAAATGCCGGATGCCGCGTGTCTGTAGTGGCATTATAATACTTCCACACACACACACACACATACCCATATATAATATTTATATAGATATATTCATAAATTGTATTTACAATCGTATGCGGACAGAAAAAATATGCATTGCATATCGCTGCTCTCTGTAAGCTGGATATTTATATATGTATATATTTATTTGTGACTAGCAAACAAAAGGAATTTGGCATTTCATATCCTTCATGCGCGCATTATGTTTTGCCATGCACAATATCTCTGAAAGGGTTTATGCCAGTGCATGAAATCCATTAAATCAATTCGCTTTGCAAAATATGTTATCGATGGCCGACGGATGATGATGATGTGCACGCAGTTCTAGTTAGTCGATGATTGCTGTGCAAATCCCCAAAGAAGGACCCTGTCAAAGGGTTAGAACTAAATATTGTATATATTTATGTAGACGGTATAGAAAAGTAGAAGCCATAATACTGAAAGCTTTTGGGATCGATTTACTAAAATACTGCGCACTCTTTACAATGTGAAAATGTGACTTTAAGTGATCGTAACCACTTAGTTCCTCTCTCGTCATTTAGATACTGTAGCCTGAAGATCTGCTAGCGTCAGCAACAGAGCTAGGAGAAGACAGAGACGCCACAACATATTAATCCTTTGATCATGTATATCAAATATTTATTTTAACTTTATCTATGTGAATTATACTCGATAACTAATTTTTCTCCTAACTTGTGTATTCCGTGTTGTCCTTCCATGGCCTTAAAACTATATAACATTAATTTCTCTTAAGCTCAAGTTGCCTAAACTTTAACTACTAAATTTTAAAACTAATTTAGTAAAATATGTAATTACATCCAGCAGAGCTTACGAATCGCTATAAATCGATATTTATCGATATATATGTAATATTCATCAATTCAATTCAATTAGGAGATCTTTATGTTAACATAGTCCCGCATATTCATAGAAATAATATACCTATGCAGAATAGCTATAAGCTGGCATTTCATATGCTGGCATGGACTATGTGTTAACATGCGATTGGATTAGATCTGCGCTTTACGTATTTGCTGAAACAGCCTGACGATTTCCTTAGCGGGCTGGCACTGTGGAACGCGTTGCAACTTTAATTTAATCACCGTATAAAATATGTAGCAAATGGAAAATGCTGTTATTCAATTTGCTGCTGAATGGAGTGATGTGTGCGCCACGACTGCCTCCTGCTGAGTGCTTGCCGATTGGGGGGCGTGGCACCGGTCGTCCACTTGAAATGAGTGGCGTGTCGTGTCGGTTTTCGGGGTAGCGTGCCGCAGCGATGGCTACTCCAGGATCGTTGCAGCGGCAACATGTTTACGGCGGTGCGTGCAGCACGTTGATGCATGTTTATTTTCGATTGTTGCCGCTGTTGCAGCAGCAGCATCACACACACATCGGCATTGTATATATGTATATGTATATATGCGACATGAACGGGTTATAAAATCTGTCGCTTTTTTCGCTACTTTTCTTTCGGGCACCCACAATAAACAGACGTGTTTTTCATAATGCATTTTTAATAAAGTCTGCACGGATTTCCAGCTTTTTTATCGACTTATTTTTACCTTTCACTCATTTTAAAATTCATTTCATTTTTGTTTTCGTTTTGTTTCTCGTTTTGGTCCTTCATTTCAGTGCTACAACGTATCTCGAATTTATTTATAAACAATCGGCTGGCCCCATTGATTCGTGTAATATACACCGCTGAAAAACCCATGAAATATACTAAAGAAACACACCGAATGAGAACAACGAATATTATTTAAAGCCATTTCCGATTTATGACTGACTTTCATATTTTTTCCGACTTTGAGCTGTGTATAAAGCCTTACATGAATTTTGTATATGTTTGTTTTCATAAAAAAGGCATGAAAACAAGCATTTCGAACGGATTGACAGGCGGACATGGCTATGGAAAGCTCTTTTTGATATTAACTAACAACATATAATGTGTTCAGGCCAGATATAAAAAGCCGATTTCGTTTATTAAATTAAAAATAATGCAAAATAAGTTGAATTTTCATAAAATACCTAAGTTCCTTCTGAGAATATAGTTCGAAGACGGTAAATTGGAGAACGTACTTAACAAATGATATGGCAGGTGGAATTAAGCAAAAGAAATAAACAATGAAAAAAAAAAAAAAGAGTGAGTAATATCTCATAGCATTTTCCCATCATTATATGTATACGAATTTTAAATAAGAGGCTTAAGCTCAGATCAGGATAAAGTCTAGTGAGATATAAAGACATGCATATACTAATATAATATATAAGTTCAATAAAAATACAAATATATTTAATAAAAATTAATTATATTAATTTTTCTGCTTTTTTTCTAAAGATATTTGATGTTATACATTTGAATTATTCTGAAATCAAACTTCATACTTTTTGTTGCATTGTAAATCCTAAGTATACCAGACAATTATAGTTTCTGCTCAGTTATAGAAACCCCTTTTTGCACTGCTTACGATTCTAAATTAAACACAAAGAAACCATTTTAATTTACTTAAAAGCTTTCGTCTAACAACTCACCTTTTATCATCCACAGTTACGTTCGCCTTGGCCAAGTCTGTCTCGTCCTTAAAGGGTTAGGGCAGGCCTGACTTGCAATTCAGATTCAGCAAGGTAGAAACTTTTGAAAAACTTTTATTGCCGTCAAAATCAGCTGGCCTATGCAATTAAAGCATCAACAATGAATAAATAATGAATGCTTGGGAATTAACATTTTCTCATACTCACACACACACACTTTTCTAATAATCTAAATTTTGTATGAATTTTTGTCTTATTAATTGTTTGAGAGAGCAGAAATTGTCTTCACTAATCACTATAATCACTTTATTAAAAACTGACTTAAAAAGTAAATACATTTCAGCAAATATATTCATATAAATAATGACAAAATGTCCATCTAGTTGGAGCTATAATTTATATTATTAAAAACGCCTGTAATGAAACGTAAATTTGTGGGTATTTCTCTAATGAGTTTCATGCGCCAAAGCATTGGTATTGGATATCAATGTAAGCCATCGCCTACTGACAGCCACGCCCCACTAAATGCTACACCGCAGACCGGCTTGCCTTGGGCATTTGCGGGCCGACCTTTGACTGGCGCGCAAATAATACACAGTTGCCACAGTCACCGGCACGCCCCCTGCCACCCCGCAGCCACGCCCAAGTCTTGGGAAAAGGCACATTAATAATTTTCGCCAGCTATTTGCTTACCTATATCGGTGGGCAAGTCATTATTCATGGCCTGCCAGCCAACTAATGATTATGAACAGACTCAAAAATGCGAATGAATATGGCGATAGTTGGTAGAGGTAGAGCAGGAGCAGGAGCAGCAGTAGAAGCAGCTAGAGGCTGTTCATGCAGAAAATTATATGCATAAAACAAGTGATTATGCTGTCGAGAGCGCTTGCCATTATTAGGACTGTAAAAATGGCATAAAAATGGCAGAACAAGCGACAAAAGCTTCGTCGAGTAGAAAAATTACAAGTCAACAAAAACAACATTTCTAAGCGAGACTAATCCGGCCAAAAAATACCCCGTAAAGTGCTCGAAAGTGAACTTTTCGTTCAGCAAAATCTACATTAATCGAAACGAAGGTATATTGAACAATATTATTTCTAATATAAGAATATCCATTAGATTTATTTTAATATTCAAATTGATTATTTTATATTTAAATATAATAAAATTACATATTTTTCTTTTCATTTTCAGCTACTATTTCATTTACAAAACTATCCCCATGTCTATCATACCCGTTGCAATGCATTTCGACTTAGTACAGGGTGTGCCCAGCCCAGCGAATGCCGCTAAACAGCCTTCAACAATAAGTGCAAGTCAAGCATGGGACTTGGACTTAGGAGGACTACGTTGACTCGGCTGGTAGGCTGTAAGGGAGGGCGGGCAGGCGGGCAGGCGGGCAGTGTAAGCAGCCCGTCAGGCAGTTAAGCAGGTGCACAAACTGGGCGTGGCTTTAACATCCGCTTAATGGCAAAAGATTTTTGCATGCGGCGAGCAAGCGCTTTAATAATGTAACCTCAAAATGTGGGTCAGTCGTCGCTTTATGGAAAGTCATTTCGATGTTGAACCGAGCTGGCGAAAAAGTCGCGCTCTGGCAATTATAACCCGACCATATGTTGCAGCCTCGACTAAGAGCTTGTGGCAGCTGCAGGTGCATTTGCCACTCAGACTCGACTTCCCCTTATTTTATGTATTTTTTGTGTATTTTTTTTTTTCGCTTTCTGCGGGCTGGGGCTGTAACTCGTTAATGTGTTGCACTTAAAATTTATATCATGAAATGGTACAGCAGACAGCTTTAACTTGTTACTTATGTATATAAAAAATATATATATATATACATATAATTTTTTTAGCTGCTGCAGGGGGGGGGCTGCCTTAAGTGCTCAACAGCAGCCACAGGACTTCACACGCCGGTAATGTGAGCATAGCCCACTGCATAGCTGCGGTTAGCCACCACAGGTGCCATTTATAATTCAGCCACAATTTTAATTATGTTGGTAAGACGCGAACAGCACTAGCCGAGGTAGCAATAACAGCTCCAGCTCCAGCTCCAGCTCCAGCTACAGCTGACAATATTTGCGGTCAGACTGGGCGTATGCGTAATGTTAAAGCTCAATATTAAATGCAGAGCAAGCAGTTGGCTCTTTGATTGAGTGTCGCAAAAGCGCTTAACTTTGGCTCACGTTCGGTTTTAATGCCAGGTATGCTGCTGATTTGAGCTGGTGTCAAGCGGCTTAGTGCAGGGCATTAGCATTTACATGGCTCCTGAGTGCCCACTAATGGATAGGTGGCAGCTGAAGAGATCATAGCTGACGTCGGGCTCAAATTGAAAAGCAGCTTAGTGTTTTTTCTTCATCTTCATCTTCCTTTTCTGCAGTGTCTCATGCGAATGCTGAATATGAAATGTGGCTGAACGACATGCAGCAGACGATGTACTCGTATGAGTCCAAGGAATCGCCATGACATTGGCAAAAAAAGTACATACAAAACTGATAAGTCGGTAAAGTTTCTTCAAAATTTAAATAGTTTTATTTATATAGGTATTACATATTGCTCTCTTGCTCTCCTTGCTTAACTTGCTGAGTCTACTCTTCTGCTCTGGACCTTAGCTCTTTTTCTACTTTACTATATTCTGCTCTCATTGCCTTCTCTTCTTCTTCCCCTTTTCATAAGCATTGTCGCTATTCAATAATAAGAAGCAAAGAGGTCAAAGTCCTGAGCGAAACCATTTCGGCTATTGCCTGTTCCACGTTCCCCTACGCTTGAATCGCCAAAAGCTTTCTATGCTTTCAGCCAATTAGAGCTAAATGCATGCCACTAAAATTTCAACGAAAAACTTTGCTCGTTTCTGCACATCAGTTTTTGTAATATGCCCCATAGCTTATGGCTTTATATGAGCCATAAAACCCGTGGGCTGCTGTCTCGGTTTTGCTTTCATGCCCGTTTTATTGCAGCGCGCCTACAACATAGTTACTCTACGTACAGAATACAAGCCCCAGAAGAAGAAGAAGAAGAAGAAGTAAAAAAGAGTTGTTTTTGGGCCGTCATATGCTAAATTGGAGATCGTTAAAGCCGCATCAAGAAGTGCGCTTTGTTGTTCATTGAAACGCTCTGCAGAGGAGTGGCAGCAAATCCACTTGCATATTATTTTGTTTTTGCCTTGGCGCCAGCTCATTATCATCATAAGTAATCTAAATTCACAGTTATGCCATTGTTGGGCTCTCAGCCGTTCCCCTCGTCCCTTGTATTCGCTCCACTCGAGTGCATTGTAAAGTGCAAAGTTTTATAGTCGACTTTTTGGCAGCGGCAGTAAAACTGAATCGTGCCATGGCGCTGCCTGTTTTTCTGGTCAAGTGTGTTGCACATGAATGGGAATGGCTTTCGACTGCTCTGCTCTAAGCAGTTGGAGAGCTCACACACGCACACACATGCACGCACACACACATACAGACTACTTGTATGCCTGTTTATTGTAATTTACATTTATGGCCCTTGTAATTATAATTGTTTTCCGGCAGGACAACCCGCTGCTTTACACTCTCACACACTCACATACCCGTTGGAATAATAGGCATATAAATTTTACTGAAATCATATTGTTTCACATTTTCCACTGTTATTTAAAGTTTTCTTTCTTTTCTTTTTGTCCTTTTTTTAGGACTTCTCCTCTTTTAAAGCGATAAACTGGACGCGCATTGAGCGGCATTACCATGCGGTAATTTTTTGCAATGGATCTGCCTTTAGAATCTCTAAGTTCCCATAATTTGGAGGCATCTTCTAGTGCTACGTCGACTGGATTTCGAAACACTATCCAAGTGACACCCTCTCGACAATTTGGCGTAGTCAGCGATCCTTCGTATGTGAAATAATCCGTTCGATCCAAGACTGTGAACAGTTGACATAAGCCAAATGGCTCGCTAACCTCAGCCATTTTGTGATATTTTGAGACTTCTGCTAGTGCATCGAAAATAGGCTCAAGGACTGGTTTCGTAGTTGCATTCTAAAAGAGATTCGCTTACACAGGCGTATGAGGAATTTGAACAACAATTGCATCTGACTCACCTCCCTTATGTTGAACAGCACACTCAGAACGGCAATGTCATCCACGCCAAGTGCCCTGTGCACGATATGCAGCTCGAGATCAAAGCGCTTACCATCTATCGTATGCTCCGAGCCTTTCGCGTTTTTCGAGCCCCAGTGGAAATGCAGCTCCGTTGCGTTAAAAGTTCGAGTTAGCAGAGCTCCAGACATGCGAGGGAAATTCCCGTTTTCACTTACTGCCAAGTCCAAGGATACTAGAATCAAAATAATATCCATTGAATAATTCAAGAACGAAGGGAATCCCACTGTAAATGTACCCGTGTATCCTGTATTGTATAATACCGTTTTCTTCAAAGCCAAATTACAATAATTTTGTAATTTCAAATGGTGTTTCTCGTGCAGAGCATCCTAAACGAACAAATAAACCTAATGATAAATATGACACAGTATATAATAAATATATATTCTCTTTTTACCCATTTTGTTAGTAAGTTAATTGGCGATTGATATTTTCCTTTCGAGCAGCTGCCACCCCAATCAAGACCATGCTGAGCGTGATCCCATTCGACTTCTAAATATGATTAAAACATTTGTTTTATATATGCTAATATTCAATTAAAAATATCCAACAGAAAGATACCCAGCTTAGGATCCGCATAGCTACAGCTGATGGTTATTAGGAGAATAATTATCGTGGTGAGCATTGTAAATACTTTCTTTTCATATAATATATCTTCAAAGTCGCGCCGATAGATCTTTACACAATGACAGCCAAACTCATACAAAACGTTTTTCTTAAACTTTTTAGTCACGACTCAAACAAAATATTGCACAACTATTGATTAGTTACAGATTAAGATAGAGTAACTAAGTAAATTAGTTACGTAATACAAATGATAAATAAAATAATAATGCAATTTATATGCAGGTCAGAGATTGTGAAAAGAAAATTAAAGCGTTTAAATAGTATTTGAAATATAATTTTTGTTTGTAAAATAAATATGGAACTAAATCTTACATCTGTAATTATACATTTATAAGCGAAACTTGTTACAGACTTAAAATTCTGTGCATAATTCGTACATCTATAATCGATATAAGCAAGAGTGAAGAAGAATCCAAGCTAAGGTCATTTAGTAGTAAATTCATAATGATAATAAAAATATGCATGCATATGTATAGGTATATGTATATGTATTTGTCTCAGACTAATTTTACATGTGTTTCTGTGCAAGTAATATGAATTGAATTGAGAAATATTCTTCGCCCTTTTCTTCATTATTTATTCATTTAAGTTACTTAGATGTCAAAACGTTTGCTAGCGTAACGAACTTGACAATATTTTTGTTTTATTTCATGGCTCAAAAGCCGCTCTCAAGGCCTAATGCTTGTGGAGCTCAATTCGAAAAGTAATATATTATTGCATTGTGGCCAACATGTCAGCAGTTTGTGCAGCAGTCGATTAATTTTTCAGTAGCCTACATAGCAAATGCCTGTTTTTATTATAAACGAATAGCCAATTGTGATTGCTTTGCCAAGCACTTCGAGCTGCATCAAAGAAATGCAAATAAATATAGATTTAAAAACTAATTGCAGTTGACTGCCAATTGAAGTTAGCTTGCATTTGTTATGGTTTACATTATTCTTCTTCTTTTTTTTCAATCACCACAACGATTTGACATGGCAAAGCAAATATTTGAGAGATGAATGAATCGGAAAGACAAGCTCAACAATTCAGGCAATAAAGTCATGAAATGAACACGCATGCAAGTCAGTGAAATGGCAAACAAGTCTTAGAGCTCAGAGCAGGAGAAAAACACCGAGACTTAGATTGGCAAACACTTTGAATTTACCTGGAAAGTTTTGATTGGCAATGTAATAAAATACTTTGAGATATTATCCAGATTGAATTATACTAGTTGAAGAAAGACACTTGACTTTGAGGGTGTTTGTGTTAATCTTTATACCTAGACTCTAGCATATTTTCATCCCTTATATATATAGGGAATATAAGCTATTGTTCTACATATTTTAATTAATTATTATATTGACAAATTTGCCCATTATGCTCTACTCTCTCGCAGCTTCTCGCTGGCCTTCTCTCCCTCTCCCTCTCCACCTCAGTCCACATTTCTATCCATTCAGATGACTCTTTTAAGCCCGCCCTGGCCACGTCTCATCGCCTACTTAAGGTCTTATAATACATTACTTTATTGAATCATGTTTCATGGCGAAAACTTCTTCGGTTTGTTTTGCAAATTTCAATAAATTGCGGACAAACAATGCTTAAAGAGCTTAAATTCTTAAATCAACACAATGTTCATCATCAAATGCTATGCTAAACTCTCAAATTGTTTTCAACTTAATTTTCAAAGTGTCTTATCCAGCTTAACCAGGACAAACAAATTTTCGTGCTGCACGAAAATTTTACAATTTACATTCGCTGAATGACAGACATGAATAAGGTGTAGCGCCGATAGATAACCAACACACACACCAACACGCTGGCATTGTGCAAGTTTCATCTGACAATTGTCGTTTGGCCATCATTTTAGTCACATTCAATATTTGTCAGATGCGACTAACTCAAACGTTTTATGTCACTCGATTCTCTGTAAATTTACATCAAATTCATTTGATATTCATGGTCCGACTGCTTTGCAGCTTTTGTGCATTGTTAAATTCTATTTACCGCCCAGACCGTTGTTGTTCTTGTTGTTGCTGTTGTTGTTGTATTTACATTGCCGTTGCCGAGACTCTATTCAGCCGTTGAGCCAGGAGCCAATGCACAAAAGAACACGAGAGCAGCTAAACTGATATATAAGTTAAATGTATGAAAACACAAATGTTTGCTTAGTTTTAGCGTTAATGGAAATTTCATGCAGTCCAATAAATCTCTAGATAAATGTCACAAATTGCAGTTAAATAAATTTAACTTAAATCCATGTTTTTAACAGTTGCACTAACAATTATTTACGTAGCTCCAAATATATATTTGTTACTTGGCCTAGTCGCATTAAATAACATGTACTTTTTCCATACATCAGAGATTTATTTGATTCACATTTAATATTAGTATGGGATTAATTTGAAGAGCTGCTTTAGCATTATCATACGAAAGAGGAACGAAGTTAAAGAGAGATTATAAAAATGCAGAGCAATGAATACTATGAGGATTTGATGGATTGTGGGAGAAATGTAGGTATATTTAGAGAGAGAGAGAGACAGCAATTGTTGTTGGCAAATGAACCCAAAGTTCCACTAATGCAGAGCCGATGCAAGAGACTCTCTTTTTGTCTCTGAGACAACACGGGAGAGAGATTCTCAAGTGTCTGCATCCCCATGTATATGAATCTCCCCTATACCTAACATATATGTATATTTAATATATTATCTCATTATAGATTGTGATACACATTTTAAATTTTCCGCAAAAAGAATTTGTATTTTATATATACATACTTTATATTCTTATTTATTCATAATTTATATTCTTAAATTATATTCGTTCACCAGGTTGAAAAAGTTCAACAGATTTACTTTAACATTCAATTGAGGCATTCTCTTAATAGTAAGCCTATACATATATGGAAATATAATACCCATATATCCGATATTTTACTGTCATATAAAGCGAATCCCCTTCGTTCTCTGGTTCACATAAATTTGCTTATTAATTGGCCATATTTGTTGGCTGAGCTGAAATCTCTGGTGTGACATTAAGGTAGTCTACATAATTATTATTTCAATGCCACGCCCATGGAGCGCAGGTGCGCCCACTTCCCTACTCCCATAAGTGCACTGCATGTTCATGAAAAATAAGACACGAATAACTTATTTTCAATACAATTCGCGCGGAGCTGGGGAAATGTTAAGCTTAATTTAATTGCCACAACAAAAGGCCAAAAGGCGCCACAATGTGGCCCGAGGCAGAAGTGGAGCCAAGGCACAGACAAACGCGCGCACGCTTGTAGTTATTTGTCATTATTCACACACGCACACACGCACACCCACCCACCCGCATACATTGACATTATTATTGTTTCGCACATTTGTCGTTGTTATTGTTGCTCTTGTACGGGATATATGTTTATGTAGTACTTAACCCCTCCGTAGATTGGCCAGACATTTCATGTTTGTGTGTGGCATACATGTTAATAATTGTACGTATTTACAAACACACACACGCATACACACACACACACCGACACACACACAACGCCCACACTCACACGCAATGGCAATTATTATTGAGCCGCATTTTTGGCGTTTGGCTGGCTTAAACGTAACCACACATTTGGGGAAATTATTGTTAATATGCAGCTGCGCTCCGGCGTCAATACATTCAGTTTTCAGCCACCACCACAAAGCGGCGCTTTCATTCCATTCCTGGCCATGAATTTGATTTGCTATGCCATCTGGCATTTAATGAGTATTAAAGTACTTTTGCATCAGCCGCAATACACGAATCGCTTCTGAGCATCGTCTGAATGAGCTAATGAAAAATATTGCTGAATATTCCATTATCAGTATTCTTAATGTTTTTTAATTCAGTGGAGATATCACAAATAATGTGTATATATCATGCATACATATATGGGGCTTTATATATCCAGGCTGTTGCTTTACAAAAGCTTTCATCAATGAATTGTGTACAGATTTATCGCCAACAACTGAAATTAATAAGGTTGTTTTTTCTAGCGCTATATTTTTTGAACTGATATGAGCTTTACATTTTTTTTTTAACATTTTAACACCAAATTAATTAACATAAAAATCATTTTAAGTCACACCATTGTAAAATAAGGGGAAACGCGATCAGGAATCAATTTATTTACCATATATTTAAGAGGAAATACATTCTTCCGTGACGCTTATATACTTGTTGAATATCTCGTTTCCAATGTCTTTCACTTTAAATTATTAAATATGTTCTGTTTATATTTGTCCAATTAACAAATTTTAAAATAAATCTAATAAAGACTGCCCGACTAGAAGATACTCTTCCCTGCTATATATATATCTAGGCTTTACTGTGAGAATTTAATAATTTTCTTCTAGGAAAATCAAATTTTCACTTATTTAAATCTTTTACGGCTATTCAGCTAATGACGTTAGCTTACATGTAAGAAAATTGAATGGCTTGTGATTTGGATGTGCTATTGCCCTAATCAAGAATATATATACCTTATGCTATCTGTCACGCAATCATTATACCCAGAACTAACATTTTAATTGGGTTCAGGGTAGAAAAACATGCAGCAACGCTTGAAAACTGCAAATAATTCAACTTAAAAATGAAATCAGCTTATGTTCAATGGGCTTTGTTATTACAATTGAAATATCAAAAGATAATTAACATAATAAAATTGTAGCCAACACAGTCCGCCCACACACACAGGCGCACTTGCGCACCGAGTTAGGGAAATGCAGGCGCCCAAAGCCAGCGAAAATAATAAAAGGCAATATGGAACTTGAAAATAGCGCAGCGAGCAAAATTTATTACCGCCAGCACACATACAGCAATTGCATAAAGTACTAACTCTCACACACAGATAGATGCACACGCACATAGTCACAGTTACAGTGACTGTTACAGTTACAGTTACATGGGCTCACATTAGCGTTTCGCTATCAATTGCAGAGCATTTTGCATAAAGCTCCCCACTCACCAGCTCTGCCTGAAACACTTTGGCACAAATTTGAATTTTATTTGCTACTTCCGTCCTTATATTGTTTAAGTACTCGCAACTGCAGCCGTGTGCGTGTGTGCGCCTGTGTGTGTGTGTGTGTGTGAGCGTATTTCCATACGACTGATGAAGTTGCGCACGAGTCGTATTGCTCGCCTTGAGGCACTTTTGCTTTTGCTGTTGCTTTTACTGTTGCTTTTGGTTTTGCTTTTGCTTTTGCCATGCAACAACTAAAAACTTATAAATACGTCACGCTGCTAATGTGCCATAATTTCGCATAAAACTAAAGGTATCAAACTCTTCCCAACACAATGCCACAATGCAAGTGCAAATACGAATATAAGCAAATGTGTACATGTGCTTCACTCTTTCGATTGCTTCAAGCGCCACACACACACACACACACATAAATAACTATATTCCCCATATGGATTAAAGCTGAGGCATTGAAAACAAGGCCAGAGCTGAACAAAATGCGATTAAAAGTATTTATGGCGCCTTTAGGCGCCCAAGCAAATATCAAAATTATTTATCTCATGGATAGATCTCAGTATAGCTATTAAATTATTTAACCACCCAAATTTTGCGTACATTTTAATAAAGCACTTCAATCTGAAGCTTAAGCAAATCTATGTATTTAATTTTACAGAGGCAAAAATTTTTAAATGTATACAAATTATAAATTATTGAATAATTAACAGTTTTTTAAGCATTTTAATATGTAAATATTTATTATAATCAAGATATTTATTGTAGTTGGCCAGTAAGAGATTAGAGGGAAGAGAACAATGACTAACTAAAAATAGATACACATCTATCGATTTATCGATGCCTTTGAAGCTATCGATAATTGGCGTGAAGCAGAACGAGAATGGAATTTTTAAATAGAAACTAAAAACGAACTGAATTACTAAATAAAGCTTTCTACAATATGTCAAATATTTCATAATAGTCAGCTTTAGTATTTAAGTTGATTAAATGCATTAAAAGCTTTATCTGAGTTTATTACATTCCTTTTTATACCCTGAAAATGGAAAATCGGGGTATAATGTTTTTTTTTTTTTTAAGTATGTAACAAGCTGAGTCGATTTGGCCCTGTCCGCCTGTCTGTCCGTCCGTATGTATGAACGCGTCGATCGCAGAAGATATAAGAGCTAGAGACTTGAAATGTATGTGTGTCTAAAATAAGTGCAGAGTGATTAGAATATCAGATTGGAGGGTTCAGGGTATCTCTTAGTCGAGCAGTCTCCGATAGAGTCTTCTTAATTTTTAATATATTATCCAATTATTAAACTACATATAATAAGCAAGGATTTAATTTCAATTACTTCCTGTATTTTTACATTTGCTTTCTTTCTCTTTTTATCATGTAATGAAATATATATTTGCTGAAATATTTACAAATTCGTGTCCTAAAATTAATTAATTTTAGATTTTCACTTTATTGTTTTTGTTTTGACTAGAGTGTGTATCGAGTTTTGTTTCAAGTTCGAGCCGAACTGCAAATTCAAATTAAACCAGTTAAAACTGCCAGCTAGTGTATCCATTACAGTGAACACTCGCTGGAATTAACTCTGTGCTGCTACGCATGCATGAGTTCGCACAATAATTCAGCTAATGCAGCAAATTGAGTTATGCGAACTTTGACTATTGTATTGAAATTTCACTGAAATATTTACAAACTGAGAGCTCACATCCGATCTCACTACCTTTTTCGCCGTCTCTCGCCCTCCCTCCCCCAAGATGTGTGTGCGTATATTTTTAGCAAATTATGCGCCTGCAACTAAACAAGCGAATGTGCAGAACATTGAGTTTTTAAATTCACTTTGACTAGCGCCATTTCCTGCAGCCAAATCACTAATTAAAAACCGTTGACCGTGATAATGTCTACATGCCCACGTCCAAACATGAAAATAAGCCCTCACTTGCCCAAGGGCTGCCAATGTTGGGTGAAAAAAAGTGACTACTGACGTTTAGCCTGTCTACAGGCATGTGGTACGTGTGCATGGGTTCGCTTTCATAGACAACAACAACAACAGCAACAACAACAACAAAATAAGGAAAAATAAGTAATTAACATTCTGTTTATTCAAATCTAAAAGTGTAAACGAGTGTGCGCGTTGTATAAATAATATGGACAAAACAAATATTATTTGATGCACAAAAAATATAACCCTCTATATACAAAAGTGAAAACGTGTAAATATACCCAAAAACAAAATATATTTCTATTTGGTGTTTTAAAATTTTTAATTGAATCAGCGGAGTCTTTAATATACTATTTTCAAAATATTCCAATTTTTTTAACTAACACACATATGAATATCAATTATTCAATTCAATTAAATTTATATAAAATTAAATATAATACGGTAAAAATTATATAAATGTAATTCAAATAATTATTTACATATTTTATTTTCTCATTATTGTTTTTATTCATTTATATATTTATTTTTTATTTTTATTTTTATGTATTTATTTATTTTATTATTTTTTTTTTTAATTATTTGTTTTTATTTTTTTTTTTTTTATTTGTAATTGAAGTTTTGTTCATTTATACATTATGATCAAACACATAATTATAATTTTGATTTTTCAATATTATTAACAGCTTTATAAAGCGCATAACAACACGACTTTAATTTGTGTTTATGAACAGCATAAGAAAACATGATAAATAATTATAATTAAACATGTATTTAATAATAAGAAACACAAATATACATATATGAAAATATATTTGAAAATATATATTAATTAATTAATAACAAGAAACAAAAATATACATATATGAAAATATATATTAATTAATATTACATTTTAATTGAATTAAAATTGATATACATATACCTAATATATTTAAAGGCAATTTATTTTGCTATTCCATTGAAATCCATTCAATGTGTTAACAAACCTCTTCACACTTTTTTTTTTTGAAATATATCTAATGTTAATAGTTACAAGTTAACTAACTAATAAACAACAGAATTTCACACATTCGCACACTTCACAGCTGAATTTGACCACACTTTGCTGAAACAGAAAAAAAAATAAACTCGTCCATCAAAATATTGAACAAGCCCAGAAATGCGCGGCGAGCATTTCAATTAAAATCGCACGGCTTACATATAATATGTATGTATATATTTTTTACATACATATATATCATTGCATATATTTGTCATCTGCTTTCCAAACAAAAGCAAAAGTTGATATGCCAAATGACAAGGTGAGTTTTATCTTACCAAAAAATCTATACAAAAAAATATTGTATTTTTTAAATATTGTTTTGTTTCTAGCTCTCACAATTGAGTTTCAACGGATTTTCATTTATTTTTCTCTTGTTTCATTCGTTCTTTTTTTACGTATACGTAATTTGCACAAACCGAGCGCTGAAATTCGCTGACAAATTACTAATTGAAAGCGAACGTCGTATGTGTGTGTGTGTGTGTGTGTGTGTGTGGGTGCTATGCAGGTGAGGCGTGGCTAGCTGCAACGACCGCCTCCCCCGTCCGCCATGTTCCCAATATGCAGTGACCCGTACGGTCCACGTTTGTTTGCCCAAATGTTCGACGTGCATGTGAGTTGAAGCGAGCGCGGAACGTCGAACGCTTAGGCTATGCGAATGGTTAGAGCTGTGTGTGGGTCTATGGCTATATCAGCGGCTCTGTCAATGGATGCAAATGCTGTTTGTCGAGCCCAAGGCTGTCGCTTGCCATGCACACTTGCCACTTGCCACTTGCCCCAGCAACTAGACCATCCAGCCAGGGTGAACCAGGCCGACTGACTGATTTATATGCAAAACGCGGCGAGAGCAGTTTTTCAATTAAATTCGTTTGAGTTGTCGTCCCGGATTTCAATTTGAAAGCTGCCATATAATTTATTAGCATTAGCCGCACAACGACTTGAGCTCCACTACCAACCAGGCACAGCAAAAAAAAAAAAAAAAAAAACTGAAAAAAAATCTATATATACGAAATGAAAAACCGAATATAATGAAAGCAGCTCTTCATCAAATGCGGCTCAATCCAATAACACTGCAAATGAAATTGTGACAAATTTGCTTTTCACTTTGGAAAATTAAAAACGCGCACATAAAATATACACACAGAGCAAAATTTTCATTCATCATCACAAAAATTCGCATAATGCGGCCCACAAAGGATACTCTCTATCCAGCTTGAGGTATGTTCACTGCAGCAATCACTGTATTGAGAATAAAAGTTAAATTTTTTAATAATGAATAATATTTATTGAATAGTCACTGGTATTTAATTATATTTTGTTTCATGATTTGGTAATTTATAAAATAATAATCACCAAATAATTAAAATGTTTATAGTTATAAAATTCAAATTGTAAACAAAAATCTTATCAATCATTCATAAATTTATAATTATAAAATGTAAATTCAAATTATAAACTGAAATCATTTTAATCATTTATAATTCAACAGTTGAATATGAAATAATAACTTAATATTTAGAAGAAAAAAAGGTATCCAGAATTTTTATTCTTATTCATTTATTTTTTTTTTGTATTTTATTTTTTTTTTTTTTTTTTTTTTTTTTTTTTTTTTTTTTT
>NW_022045864.1:996766-1015312 GCF_001654015.2 Drosophila navojoa
TTTTTTTTTTTTTTTTTTTTTTTTTTTTTTTTTTTTTTTTTTTTTTTTTTGCTTAGTATCTGGCGTAATCCATATTGGACACAGACTTGTTTATAACATTTATTTTTTAGTTTTATAATATTGATATAATTAATTAATATACCAAATATTATAATAATAATAATTATTGTTATTAATTGTTTACCTTCGCATGCCAAAGCGCATTCTCTTATCGATATACCTTCACTGAAATTCTCTTTTCCTGCATTTACAAACATTTTTCACAAAATTTATATATAGATATAGAAACATATATATATATATATGTGTACGTATATATATATATATATATTTCCCTGTCGTCGTTTGGCTTGGCAAACTTAAATCCAAGGCATTTGATATTGATTTACTTAAAAGGCAATATCAGTTTGCAAAGCACCAGCAACAGCAGAGGCAGCCGGGGCAGCAGAGGCACTAGAGGCAGTCGGGGCAGCAACAGCAGCGTCAACCCTTAGCTCAATACTCGAGAAATGTGAAAATTGTACAATGAAAATTGAAGTGAAATTAAACTAAAGCCCGCTGGCGATAAAGTCAACTGAGGATGGGCAGGGGACCAGACGCGCCAGGCCGTGGAGGCTATCAGTCTGTCTGTCCGGCTGAATGACCGGCTCGCTGACTTGTTGGCATTTATTTTGGGGGGCGACGCAACTTTGGGACACTTAAGCGGCATCGCAGTGTCTGCGATTTAGCTGAAGGGGCCGGGCCGGATTGGGCCGCCACGCTGGCTGCTCGGCCCGCACCCCGTCTTCCTAATGAGACAAAAATTGCGATTTGAATGCAAATAACTGCAGGGCTGCCCCAGACAGAGACGACTCGGCCAACAATTACATGGCATTGACAGTGGACAGCGATGGGGTGTCCATTCCAACTCCCACTCCGACTCCGATGGCGACTCTGACTTGGCTCTGTCAACTGCCGCTTTAAATTGTACTGAAATGCAAATGCAGGAGGCATTTTTGTGACTTGGTTTACAATCGGCGCGCCGCCTGTTGGCATTCAAATGAAGTTCTTCAACGAGGGCTGGCAGGTGGGGCGAGGCGAGACCGGGTGAGGCAGTCCACATAATTTAGTGTAAGGGCAGGTAACGTCTGTTTGCATTTAATTAAATGCCAATATTTGAATCAATTTGCATTCAATGTGAAAAATGTGCGGCATGGCGACTAATCAACTCTTGGCTAACATTTCAACGTTGACTCGGCATATTTGTATTCTATTAATTTGGCCATTGGCAAAGTTATTTACTTAACTTAGCTGCTATGGCTGAAGAATGCGTTTCCACTACCTGTCCTACGAGTTGGCCATGTTTCGTGCCAAACTATGCCAAACATTTCGTTTTCAGCCCAGATAATATTAATTTTGATTTTCATTTTTGGACCTTGGCATGCTGTCCCCACTATTTGGCTGTAACTATACCCTGTAGCATATAATGTGAGTACTTTGGGGCAATTAAATCTACATTTTATTTACATATATTATATTTATATAAAAGATATTTATGCTCTTCAACCTTTTAACCTTTCTATGGTCCTGTGAAATCTCTTATGAGACATGATATATTTCTCTGATCATCATGATTTTTGTACTGCATATCCCCCAGGGTCTACTCTGCCGTGAGCAACGCATTTCCCAATCTCTTTGGCCTTTCAGTGTCTGTCGCACATCTGAAAATTGAATTTAATATCCTTGTGCAGCTGACTTATTTGAGTCAGCTAGCCTGACAAATTAATTGGGCTGGCATTTCCATTCAATTTGTGCCCTTTAACTTCGCCCGCACATACATTGAATAATTAAGCACACATGCGCATGGCACATGGGCTATGCGAGCGGGTTTGCTTAGAGCACATAAATTCGATCATGAGCCGCAATTATGTTGAATCAATTCTATTACGCAATGTATTTTGGCCAATTGGAGTAAATTATGAAGCCAATTAAACACACATATTATCATGAATAAAATATTTTGACCGTCTGGGTGGGGTATGTGTGTTGTCTCCTTACTTTTGTCTTATGTTGTGGGTCTTTGATACTAAATAAAATATTAATAAATATAAAATTATTTAGCCACCATAATATAGAATTTTAAATATAAAAAATATATAAATGAATATATAAATATAAATAAATATAAATATAAATATAATATAAATATAATATAAATATAAATATAAATAAATATAAATAAAATAATATAAATAAAATAAATATAATAATAATAAACACAAATATATATACATATAAAAATTAGATTCATATATTGTCCTATATATCTAGCACTACTAAAAAAATACGATCTCTAATGTCATCACTCATAGAAAAAACAAACGAACAAATGAGAGAAGTGTATGTGATATTACTTTCTATAATCTTCCACTTATTGCCTCTCGGGAATCTAAGCTAGGACAGCGAGATTGCACACGGTAAAGTCGGGAAAGAGACCTGTGTGAGCAGGTACATATGTGTTGCTGCATTTATTTGTATAAGAGAATAGCATAATTATTGGAATATCAGTCTTTGGAAGGGCTCAGAGCAACTCTTAGTCGAGCAGTTCATTCCATGTCACTTTTACTTGTTTTCTTGCTCGGCTTTTACATTCCAATTAATTTGAAATTCATTTCGCCATCATATTCTGATCTGGACAAATCAAATTGTATGCTTGCTCGCAATCTAATAAATTATTGAAATCATTTTCTCTCTGCTTAAATGGGATTTTTTTTATCAATATTTTCATCAAGTATTATTTGATTGAAAACAAAAAAAAAAACATTGTAGGGCTGACATATTTTAATTTGATTAACGTGAACAACTTTGACATGTTAACATGAATAAATTTAAATAATTTCCATATCATTGATTCCCTTTAATTACGTTTTTTTTTCTGTAATCAAATAGATCAATTTAATTTTAGCGTGACTTTCAATATATGTATTTGAAATTATAGTTATTTTATTATTCATTTATTTTGAAGTTCGGCCTTTGGCTTAAACAAATCATAAATTATATACACTCTTTTACAGGGTATTTATCACATCACCTTTTAGTTAGCTCGGACGTGTTAATTTGTATAAATTTTGCAACTTTCCGCTAGTTGTTCATTGTAATGTAAATAGTTTTTATTGCAGCGCGATAATCAGCTAATAATAATGATTATCCGACATGTGGCAGCATTTATTGGTTTCGCTGCAACACAATTAAATTATGTTGATTTTTATGCTGTAATTGCTGATTTGTTTGCGCTCGTTACTGAATAGAGAAGAAAAATAGCAAATGAATTCAAACGATTCGCACTGAATAATGAATTCGCTAACTAAAAACGAAAATATTTTTCTTTTCACTATTAATCAAAGTTTGTTATTTTCATTGAGACTGTGCAAAGCGGAATTTTTTCCAAACTATTTAAGGTTGAAGCAGTTGCTGCCGAAAACGTGGAAAAACATTTCATTAAAATGATGCTCGAATACCCTTTCTGAATTAAAATGAGAGCAGTAATTGCTTACTTCAAATTTATCTTTAGTATTTTATTTACTCTGTTTCAAAGTTATTTAAAATAAATTTGTAAAAAAATGAAAATGCTTAAACAATCTAATTTCATCTCTGTAACTGCAATAGAAATGTGAATTAACTACTTGAACAGCGAAATAAATGTTTTCAGCAATTTAGCTATTCAAAGTGAAAAGCCAAATAGCAAAAACTGGAAAACTTTTCCATTGGCAATTATAAATTACGCATACGCAACGTGACGCGTGCTGGCAAAAACTAATTTAAGCAAAAGCAAGCTAAACATGCAAAAAACGAAAAACGAAAAAAAGGAGTGAAAATAAACATATTGCTCAACTGTGCATAAAGCAATGTGGTCTTTGGCTTCCAGTTGCTCTGGCTGGCAAACGCTTTGTTGTGGCTTATTGAGAACCGGTCAGTGCTTTGGTATTTATCGGAAAATAAAAAGCATTGGCTTTGGTTATGAAATTATATGCTTACCGCAAGCTTTTGCTGTGGCTTGCTGCCCAATGGCCAGCCAGCGCATAGAACAAGGCGTATCAATCAGGCCAGTTGCCAATCATCCCATATGAGCGGACGTAGCTGCAGCTGAACGCTGGATAAACTCACCGCAAGCTGTGACGCAGTTCGTGCAAGACGTGTCTCAATAACAAAATTAACAGAAATTGCAACATATTGTTGCATGTGCCTGAATTAGGGACTAGGGAGTGGAGAGAGTGAAGAGAGTGGAGCAGCACCCGAGCAGCGGTGCCTTTCGGTGGGCGGCACGTGCGTCTGTGGCCAGCAGCGCACCACAACAAGTTGCAAGAAAAATCAACTGTGACCAAAAACTTATTTGACAACTGCCAATGGCAACAAAGTCTGCATTGGAATTGTGGCTCCAATGCCACAATAAAAGCTTATTTCTGAACAAAAAATTGAGAACAATTTTTATGAATGGCATTTTAAAAACTTAGTTTACTTTGCCCTGCTGCAAATTTCAAATAAAAGTCTGTCTCACAAATTTATTAAATTTGCTATGTAATGACAAAAAAATATATATATAATATAATATATATATATAATATAATATATATAACATAAAATTTTTCTTTTTAAATTAATCTTAAAACAAAATTGTCTATGATTTTTTATTTAACAAAAAATATATTTATACATTATTCTTTAAGAAATCCAGGTTTTTTATTTTAATAAGTAAAATATTAAATAATAAATAGTTACATATTAAACAAAAATTGTAAATCAATTAAAAAATTAAAAAATTAAATAAATAAAAACTATAAGGAAAAATTTCTTTTTCTATAAGAAAAAATATATATAAGAAGAGTAAAAATAATAAAAATTATTTAATATCCATTTTCCAAAATATTTAAGTTGTAATAAAAGCAATAAATATAAAAAAAAATTAATAATAACAATGGGCCTGCTTAAACATAAAAAATACTTCATTCTGATTATTATTGATGACCCTATTTAGCTGTGGGTTTTTGTCAGTGTAACTAACCCACAATCAAAAACTTCAAATGCAACTTTTACACAATGACGCACAGCTTGAGCTCATCTACAGCAGCATCAAAGCAACAACAACAACAACAGCATCAGCTACAACAACAAACATGCTTAATGAAGCGACTCTGGCTCAGAGCGGGCAGCAATAATGACAAGAGGGTCGCAGCCCTTAGGCAACTGTTGCCCGCCCAAACCCTAAAGCTGAGCTCGTTTCACGCCCATTCACACTGACAGACAGCTATGAACAACCGTACTGTGGGTTGACACTCTGTGTGAGCTTGTCAGAGTGTGGGAGTGTGAGCGAGTATGTGTGTGTGTGTGTGTGTGTGTGTGTGTATTGGTGTGAGTTTAGTGGAGGCGGAACTCTGCAACACATGTGACCAACAGCTGAACCGACAGCAGTGCTCGCAGCACCCATTGAATAGCATAGAAATAGAAATAGAAATAGAAATAGGAAAAGCAAAACGTACGTGCAAAAATTTGTGCGCTTGATTAAATTTGGAGTCGGCGAATGGTTGAAAGCCAAAAGGGCGACGCCGTGACCAGCGGGCACGGCCACAAGTGTGAGCCAAGAGTTGAAAGACAATCAGGCGGCAATTTAAAACCATTTTCACTGCGGCCAACGGACAGCCACGGTCCACGGTCCACGGTCTACGGGCCACTGTCCACGATCCGGCCGGCCGCACCTGCTGCGACAGTCCAGCTCTGCAGTAACTTCTGCTCGATTAGTTCTGATTTGGTTATTCGGCATTAGGCAATATGCTTCTCGCTCTGCCCAATCTAAATCGTTTTTCTCCATTGTCCCAGGCAAATAACTAATTTCCGACAAAAAATCAAACCAGCTGCTTTACGGAGTCAGCTAGGCGGAGAGAGTTTGGAGATACAAAGTTCATCTACAGTTTGTCATGGCCACATGCTGCGGAAATGCCAACAAGGAAGGACTCCAAAGACTCCACACTCTGCTGCTTTTATTAACTGAAGTGAAGGATTTGGCCAGCCAGATAAATATTAAAATATTTCAGAGAGCATTTACTATTTTAATATTTTATTTATTTACTATTTTAATAAAATATTTTCTTCAATATATAGATAATCAATGTAGGAAAGAGTAGAAGACATGGAGAGTGGGAGCGAGTGAGAGATGGGAGAGATTAAGAGAGAAACAGAGAGAGAGACATTTCCGAGCTAAAAAGACTGAAAGCCAAAAATGCGAGCGAAAGAAGAAGGTGAAGAGCCTGAAAATAATTTATATTCAACCCAACTTATTCATAAATTCACAAAATAATTAAAAGTAAAAACAAAAAAAACAATAAAAATATGTACTTTTATTACTCATTTATAAACACAATACATAATTCCCTGTGTTGTTAACCCAATAACCATTTAGTTGTAAATTGAATTCCTGACCGAGTTCATATTGAGGATTGCGTTCGTGTTGGTCATGTTGCGGCTGTTGGTCACAGCTGGCGTATACTTAATATCAGTTAGTGGCACGTTTTTAATGCCAAAATCAGAATAGCCACAGTGTGTTAGAGTGTCTACGTGGCTGAAACGACAAGTTGTACTATTTCGAATTACATTTCTGTGCTAGCCACGGCGCTGCAAGAAGTATTAAGACATTTAGGAGCTGGTCAGTCGGCGAGTCACTAGAGGGCGGGCGATGGTGAGAGCGCCAAGTTCCAATGGGAGCCATGTCTAATGCCTTGTGGCTCGTGCTTTGTGCCTCGTGTCGTTAGCGTCGAGAGTCGACCCTTAACACCTCTATAATTTGACATAAAAGCAGAGCCGAGAGAGCTCGAGCGTTTGTCGCACATGTTGCGGGTCTCCGAATGAAAGGCATTACACTTCCGCTAAATGTCGCTATTATTTAACAATTTTGTTTATGTACGCTACCCATGCTAGCCCCAGATGCTTCTTCAGGCACCCTGCGACTCTAATGCATACACATACCCTATAAGAAATATAATTTATGGTTACTCTGGCTACGCAAAAAGCAGCAGGTACACCAGCAACAGCAACAGCAGCAACAGCAGCAGCTGGGGAGAAACTAAATTGTCGTCGTCCTTGTTGTTTGACTCGCAACAAAAAGTGGGAAAACAATTACAACTGACTTAACACTTCCGTTGCTTGTTGGAAAAGCCGTACACGTTTATCCTACACATCGTCGCAGGGATCTGGCAGCGAGAGGGGGCGTAACGCACTTCGGCCCGTCTAGCACTTGAAATTATAGTTTAACACGTACACAGGTGTAGTTTGTATTACAGGGAGCTCCTCATGTGGGTGGCCAGCCTAGCACGTTGACTTGACCTGCGTTGAGTTGGGAGCCAAAAAATTCAGTTTTGGTTTTCTGCTTCCAAGGAAATTCATTAAAATAAAGATAATTCCTCAAATATATAAATCATGAATTAAATTAAATTCAAGTAAAGTTAGATAATCTAGAAAAAACTGCATTAAATTCCATATGAAATACTTTTTAAATAATCAAATTTATATTATATTTGTGTTTCAAGAATAACATTTTATTGATTTGTTTATGATTATAAATCAAATATATGTATATATGTATACAAAAAACAGCAATAAAAATGTTCCAAAAATATTCGCTGAATAATAATGTAAAGCACCTTAATGAAATAAATTATGTTACGCTCCTCTTTGTGCAGCTTATGACTAAAAGTATTTGCTTTGCATGAGACAATGGTATGCAGAGTTCGCTTTTCGAATATTCATCGATATTTTATCGATATACATGAAAGCTCGCTTTGTAAACGAATAAAATGTAAATGTGGCGATGAAAATAAATATGAACAATAAAAAAGATTGTTGCAAATGTGAATATCGCGATAGGTGATTACGGGACTTAAAACAAAAGTATTATGCCGCTAAATAAAAAATTGTTTTAAACACTTGAAATTTGTTCTTTGGAATATGTACATGACATACATAAAAATAAATAAAAACTTTTCATTTTTCGGCCTATCTATAAGTGCAATGAAAATGTTTCGTATTCCTGAAAACAGTTGGCTGTCATAAAAATTAAGCATAAATCGAATGATCAAAAATGAGTTTGTGCATTCGATTGAACATGAAAATATCAAAATAAGATAAAAAAAATAAAGTACTTGATGCTTGAGACGTACCTTAAGTTTACGATAATTCAGTGTAAAATTCGTTTAACTAATTTTCAATATTCGAATACATTGCTTTAAGACTAATAATTTGTTGAATCAAGCCAATAAGCTAGCTATTCGGTAGGTCATGAAAAACGGTTACGCCTTTTACAAAGGTGCGAACACAAAATTGGCGTTACTTTAAAGGAGTCGACACGACTACGCGAAGGCAAAGTAATTGCTGATCGATTTCAAAAATATTACATTTGAATATCTTACGTACGACTTAATCAAAAGTTAAATAATGAAATATACATCACACATATATACATGTATGTATATGTATGTATATATGAATTTCATTTTCAATCAGTGCTTTACAATGTGGCGTATTGTAAGTAGTTTGTGAGAAAAGTTGTGCTGATGGCAATTGTGCGCTTGCTGATTCGAGATACGTTACATTTCACAACTCCAGAATATGTTTACGTAGGCATATGTGGTGGCAAGCACTCTAAAGTAATCCTGATGCATTTCTAGGCAAAGCTTAGATATAACTGGGCGGCATGAGCTTTATATGTGTGGGCGATTCGTCAGTTTACTTCGGCGATTCCGGCGGAGCGTTGGCGCTGCCAAAGAGCTCGTCATAGGAGGGAGCTGCAATTGATTAGAGAATTACAGCAATCGAATCCAAATGTAATTTCATCGTAAGTCTTACGCAATTCGTGCGCGCCGGCTTGGTGGCGGGACTGCAGATATGATCCAGATGCTGCCGACGTGGACGGCAGTTGGCTATAGCCGCTGGCTCCAGCTGGAGGCTGCGCTGGCGGAGGCGTCAAGGCAAGCAGCGTATACTGCGGCGACTCGGGCAACGGGTACGGCGGCAGATGCGGCGGTGGATACGATTGCACCATCAGCGGGCTGGAAGCATAAGGCATGTAGGGCACATTGGAGCTGCTGCGCAGGCTGGCACGAGCCGAGGGGCTGCCAAACTGCGACGATTGCGAGCCGGATGTGTAGGATAGCTCCACGCCACCAACGGCCGGACTCAGCGTGGAGTCCGAGGCGGTGGAGTTCAAGGAACTGCATTCGCTATACACCGACGAATGCGATGGCGAGCCAATGGAAGAATCTAGTGCTGGATACACAGATGCAGGAACAGCTGGATCGAAGGGATTACCAGGCACAGCAGCGGCCGCCACTGCCGCAACCTCATCAATCCCCGGTGGACCATTGTCGGGACGTGGCGGCAGCGATGGACGCACCGAGCCCAGCCTGGCGGAAACATCCTGCGAGTAGACCTTGAACGGCAAGTTGAGCACCAAATTCTTAAAGAACCCACGTAGGACAGCCTCAACGCGCAGCTCATAGGATATGGTTATGACGCCGCTGAACTGCTCATCCGTTGGCTGCGCCGTGTCCGGCATCAGCAGCTCGTGGGCAAAGCTCCGTTCACTCTTCTTGCTCACCGCACCCGTCTCCTTGCTGGCGATCGGAATGCACTCGACCTTCTGCACACGCAAAGGCACATGACTGTAGTAAGTGACGTACTGCAGTATGCTAATGAAACGCAATTGGTATAATACTATTATCATATAAAAACATGTATCAAATATGTATATGTATTCATAGTGTGTGTGTGTAACGTGCTGACTGTGAGAGTAGATAGGTAAAAGGAAGAACAGCCCTTATAGCGGGATAAACGGCTTTACTCTTTTAAGATGCTTCTCTAAGAGAGGCATGTATTTATCTCAGATAGAATTAAGTGGTCTCTCTGGTTGGTTAGAGGATGTGTTAGGATAAGTTAGAGTATATACCCTAATCGACCAAATCTGCTGCTCTTATTATGGTTGAAATATTCAACAGCTTCAAGCTTCCAAATTACAAAAACAAATCTCCAAACTAACATCCACACTGGCAATACATTTAAAAAACAAGTGAGATTTTCATAGGCACTATAACCCTAACTTACTTGAAGCGCAGCTTCTCCACATTCGTCGTGCTGTTGTTCATGACGGTTACACAGATTCTCAACGGTTCGCCGCGCACGGCAAAGTCCTCGGGCAGCAGGGCCAGCATGGTAATGGGCCGAGTGCCAAATAGGCTAATTGTCTTGGTGATTTGCTTCTCCAGCGGAGTGGGATTATTGCGATATGTCGATGGCAAAGGCATATTCTTCACAACCGTAAACGGTATGGTGTGCCGTTCATCAAAGGTCCAGGGTCTTTGAATGAGGACACGCATCTTGTACTTGATGCTGCCATGGCTACCGCGGAAGCTCGAGGGCAGCTCACGACCCAGTGCCACATTAAAGCTAAAAGTGTGCTCACCGGGAGACAGTTCAAGCCCGCGAGGTTCGAATTCGGGCAGAGGCGTTTCGCTATGCTCGTAGATCTCCTTGCTGGTGTAGAAAAGACTACGCGTGTATTCGTTGTTGTTGGAGTTTTTGCGCAAGATTTCCATCCATTTGCATTTGCCTTTGCCAGTTACCTGGATTTTAATAGCTGTGAAAAGACAAACGTATTTAATTAGTTGCGAAAAATTAAAACACGCAACAGCGACATCTATCGCTATTTTCTATCACTAGACAACGCAAAGCGTTACGAACTGGTATACTGGTTTGTTTCTTGGCTAACAAATTAAATTTAAAACTGACATCCATCTTAGCTTTGCCCTTATTCTTTGATTTAAGTAATTATTGCTATTTTATGGAACTCCGAGGCAAATATCTATGTTCTTACTTAATAAATCACATATGAGTTTTTACATATATATGTATGTATATTGTTTTAAAAAATTGAGCTCAACAGCTGACGGCGATGCCATCTATTTAATACTGTTGGTTCTCGCCTTGGCTAAAGATATCATTTTTACATTTTTTTGCTGTATGTGTTTGGCCCCACATCCTTAATAAATGAATAAAAGTAAATTATTATTTTCAATTGGTATTTAATCATTTTTAAATAGAAACCAATTATGAGGTTGAGCAGCCTATTAAATTTAAATGAGGCAATATTATTATTTAACGTGGCAACGCTAATGCATATCGATAGTTTTGCTGAAGTCTTTTAAAAAAGAACTGCCAGAGTTGCCACGTAGTTAGTGAACAAAAGACACGATTTTCATCGCGCATAGTAAAACATATCAAGCCATTTAACTTAATTGTCTGGGGCTAAAACAGGCAAGTAATTATAATTATAACAAACGCACAAATGAACTTCTGCAGCTATAAATATATGAATTCATTATGCAGCAGCACTGGCAATCGTATTTACACAGCAATCAAATTTGTCATGCGTGTTTTCAACAATTTTTTTCGTTTGCACTTCAGAACATTTGCACACACTGAAAATTGTAATGGACTCTTACTGAAGACTGCCGGTTAACAATATGAATTCCAACTATATATCTCGAGCACTGTGCTACCATGGTCAGCCATTACAGAAGATCTGGGACGATGAGCGCGGCGTCGAGGATTTACGCCGGCTAAATCTTACGCAGCCCAACTACAGCATCTACCAGGAACGACAGAAGTATTTTACATTTCAGGAGCGTGCCAAACGTTTAAAAATCCATCAGTTCTTGGCAAGAAAGGCAGAGGATCTGTATGACCGGCAGCTGGTGGGCAATGTAATGGAGGACTCGTGGTTAACTCAAATGAGCAACTGCTTTGCTCCACAGCCCCCGATCGAGTTCTATTTGAACCCGAAGGACAAGCGAAAAGCATGGGCGTATCGGATGAGTGCCCTGAAACAGGGAGACATTGTGTTTGCCTCGGTGCAAAAGGTTGTACCGAATGCGAATCGAATCATAGTCAAACCACTGTGCACAGCAGAGCCAATGCACTTCTATTTAGCTGATATACCCATCAAGGTGCGCAAGCAATGAAAATTAACTGTCCGGATATCATTTAAATGGCAACTTCATTTTAGGCTATCATCATGCAAGACCATTGGGGTCCCTTGCCACTGGACAAGCAGGGGAATCCACAATCATTTTCCATCAACGATTTTCTACGCTGCGAAGTTTGCAGCGTGTCGGCGGACGTGGAACGCTTGACTCTGGGCATGTTGGGCGTCTACAATAAGACGTCATCTGATCTCAAGCTGGGCCTATGTGATCTGACAGATTTGCCCAAATACTATCGGTGTGTAAATCTGGCCAATAGCATTTACCTTTTCAACTCATTTAACGTTTCATGATTTGTGCTTAGTCAAATACGTAATCTGGAGCCAGGCAGTGCACCCAACTACGAAGATCAGTTAACTGCAGCGCTGGAATTTGAGAATCCCAACTGTGATGTGCTCTTCCAATTAAATGGACTGCAGCCTAATGAGAATCTTACATTAATGAGCCACATTAAGCATGGCTTTCCCGAGTCGGATTATGCGCCGGAGCTGCGGCAGAAGCAGGCTTCGCAATGGGCATTCCGGTAAGTGTTGAGAAAACCCAACTCATGGCTGGTCGCAGACCCTGTATGCAAACTATATATATATTATGTAGCTGACCAGCCCTGATTGGGGGACGTTTATTAGCTAAGATATGCATCAGCATATGTATGTATTTATAATTATGTCCGTATATCCATTGCAAACACACACACAATCACACCCACACGCACACACTGAAAAATTCGCACAATATAATATCAGCTCCGTGGCTGATGGCATTGAGCACTTTAAGAATGGCCAACAAGTAGAGGCCTTTCAGTGCCTGAACAAGGCCCTGAACATTGATCCGCGTAATGTCGAAGGCTTAGTGGCGCGCGGTGCACTGTACGCGAATCGTGGCAGCTTCTTAAAGGGTCTGAAAGACTTTGAAAAGGCGCTAATTTTGAATAAGTACCATGTGAATGCGCGTAAATATATGGGCGAGACCCTGGTGGCACTCGGACGCAGCTATGAGGAGGAGAACCGCATTCCGGATGCCATCAAGGCCTACAGCGATTGTCTGAATCTATTGCCCCAGCATGAGCAGGCGCGAATATCCCTTGATGCACTGCAGCAGCACCGAGCCTCTGCAATTGGCGGCACCAGCGCCAGCTCTAATCCCCTGGCTGTGCAACGCAACACCGAATTGCTCAATTTGCCCAACGCGGCAGGCGGAACCATCAACATTGCCTCCTCAGACGACTCCAGTTCCACTAGTGCCAGTGACAACGACAACGACAGTGAAGAGCAGCGTAAGTGTCAGCGATTCGGCTACCAGAATTCACTTCAACCAACCTATTTTAAATTTTAGCTGTCAAATCGCGTTCCCGTCTGCCTGCAGAGCAGGACAAGCATGCCATTAGCGATTCCCTGTCGGCCAACGAATTCAAGCTGGACGACGACGACACTGTGACCAGTGTGCGTCGGCTGCTGCGCGAGGCCAGCAAGCACAAGAAATCCAAAAAGAAGGGCAAAAAGAAGAAGGACAAAGACAAGGAACGCAAGGAGAACAAGAAATCTAAGTCAAAGTCTGCGGATGAAGTTGAGCCACTCACAAGCACAGAGGCCGCACTCGAAATGCTCAAGAAAATTGACCATGCGGCGGCATTCAGGTAATTGCGTGTATGACTTTATAAGCAGATCAAAGAACAGATTGGGAAGGGTTAGTTAACCAAGTATTCGTCTAACACGTCATGATGTCCATATTGATTGTGGTTATAAACCCCATTCGTGATCTGATCTTTGACCCGCTTTGACTGCCCGCAAATAAAATCGATTTCATACTTGCGCTCTCCCATGCATGACGAATTAGCCGGAATAATAAGTATGCTAAGTGAGTCGCCTTTTGCAACTGTACACATTTTACCTTTTTCCTTTTTATCAACCACCTTTGCAGGATCATGAGCACCAGCAGCAGCGATGCCCAGCTGAAGGCCCAGTTACAAATGTATTTTAAGCAAATGCAACGCTCAGAAACGCCCCCACCTCCGCCTGCAACTGCACCAGCCACATTGCGTAAGCAACCATCGTCATCGGCGGGAGGAGGAGGATATAACCTGATGATGGGCCCAAGCACTTCGAAATATGCGGCCGCTGCAGCTGCCAACTTGAACGATGAACACCCGCCGCCAGCCCCCAAATACCATATGCAGCAACAGCAACAACAGCAGCAGCAACAGAAACTCTCTTTTCAAATTAAGAAGCGTCCACTGCAGATGGACAAATTCGGCTTGCTGCGTCTGGCAACGCCGTTGAGCTCGCATTCGCAGAGTCGCAGTCGCAGTCGTTCTCCCAGGCGACGCACAAGAAGCCGCTCGCGTGACCGACGCTCATCGCGTCGGCGCGGCGGCAGCTCTCGTTCTCGCAGTCGAAGCAGGAGCCGCAACACTCGAAGCCGCTCACGCTACTCGAGATCAAGAAGACGACGCACTCGTAGCCGTAGTCGCAGTCGGACTCGCACTCGGAGTCGCAGCTATTCGCCCGTTCGTTATGGTGGCGGAGCGGGAGGTAATGGCGGAGGACAACGCTACAGAGGACGTGGATTCAAGCACCGCTTTGGAAATCGTCGCTCGCGCTCACGTTCCTATGGCCGAGGACGACGAACGCCATCGCCGTTTGTGCCGCGTCGTACACCGTCGCCGTTTGTGCCGCGTCGTACGCCTTCGCCCTTTGTGCCACGCCGCACACCATCGCCGGCCTCACGCTACCGACGCACTCGCTCCCGATCACGCAGCTACAGTCCACGGCGCCATCATGGGCCCATGCGTTTTACACCGCGCGGCCGGGGGCGTGGCCGTGGACGCTTCCAGAATCGATGGCACTTCGACAAGCGGAACAATGGCCGGCGTTTTAGTCCCACACGTAGCGTAAGTCCACCTGGAGATGGGCCCACCATCGAGGAGGTGGACGAGATGATCAAAGAAGCACAAAAGGAGCGCAAACAAGGCATTATTGAGAGCGACAAGGATATACTAAAAAAGAAAGCCACAAACACAAGCAGCGACAAGGCCTAAAGATGCAGCTTCAGTCGCACATCCAGTGTTAAGTTTCTCTTTATACGTAGTTCTATTATGTATGCTAAATAGTCACTCCAAATATAATTGATGTCTGATAAATCACCTAAAATAATAACATGGACACCAAAATAAAGATGCTTGCAAAGCAAATGTGTTGCATGGTCTGCATGCGTTACAAATAAAGTCGAAATTTTCTACTTTACATAATTCTTTATATAAGTTATGCTTCTTAAGATGTCATGTATAGATAATCCGCAAGGGTAAGCAAAACTATTTTTCGATATACCTGTTATATAATCAATAAAAATAAAAAATAAAAAAACATTCAAATTGTCTAAGCAATTAATAATAAATATATATATATTTTTTAATATTTTATTTTTATATTTATATATATATTTGTATTAAGTACATTATTTTTGTACAATGTTCGTCTTGCTGTCCGTCCTTCACAGTCGGTAACGAACGACCACAGATTTTTTTAAATACCTAATTTTTTTGTGTAAAAACAAATACTTTTGTTTATTATTTGTATGTAATTGAAGTGATATTTACTAACGTACGAAAGCAATGTTTTCATAGAACATTATTAATCCACATACAAATGTATATGCTGCACGGTATTTGTTTACAGGGTATATCTGAGAATCGTTACCGATATCAACAGTTGATACAATTCATTGTGTTCTTAGCTTACTGTTCACACACTGACACATGTGCAATTAAATGTCTATAAATAAAAGCGCGTGGTCCGCTCCGCTCCCGAGCTCTCTTACAACCACAACAAACAAACTGTGATTGCTCAAACCGGCTATTCACATTTGTTGGCGCTCTCTTCTGCACCCATACATGTGGAGCCCAAAACTAGCAAAGAGCGAGAGAGGGTCGTAGCTTTCGATGTGTGCACCACAGTTACTGCAGTCGCCGAACAGAAAATCGGACGAGTAACGCGCATAAAAAGTCTGGACACAAAACGAAGTTCAAACCGAACCCGAGATAAAGCGTATACCCCCATTTGAATTCAGTTGATATTTGCCTGCCGGCAACAGCAGAAGCAGATTTTGATACCCACATCAGTGGGGGAATATGTGTGTCTGATTGTGTGCCTATGTTTGTGTGTGTATATTTGTTAGCGCACAAGATTTTGATTTAGAATAATACGCAACAAATTCTTATAATTATTATAATTAGTACGCGAGTTTAAATTGAATTGAAATAATCAACCGTAACAGGTAGTGATCTACATTTACCGGTTACTAAAAAACAATATATACATATATATAATTTTAAAAGAATATTTGGGTAAGTAAAATAAGGAAGCAATAAAAAATTGTCATTGCTTATTTACATAAGTGCTTAATTTGCGTCCAATTCGAAATGCGAAGGAATGTGAAAAGCAAAACTATGAAATGCAAGAAAATTGCGAAAACAGAATTAAGATGCCGAGCAAAACAACACGCGGCGACATTGGCTTTTGTTTGGACTTTGAACGATAAGAGCGCACCCACCACAACAACAAGAATAGCGAGACACAATAAAAACAACAACTACGAGAAGACAAAGAACTTGAAAAAGCCACGCTTGTAGTTGTTGTGCTGAATGCGCTACACTATGGTTGTCATGTGAAGGCTTATGGGCACGAAAAGGCCATAGGTACGAGAGACAAAATAATAAAGATTAGCACATTTATGATTTGTTATTTTTTGTTATTATTGTTAGGGCTTATCTAATGGCCCAACTTATATTTATATTTAATACAAAAAAGCGAGCTAATATACCAAAATATTATTTATGTAAGAAGTGAACAGAAAATATTTCCTTAGCACCTTGCTAGATAAACAAATTATTAACAATTTCACATTTTAAAAAGTTTCTTATTGATTTTGTCTATTAATATAATATAATAATAAGAAAACAGAATATTTCAAAATAGACAAATAATCATGCAAGTGAACTAAAGTTTCTATTTATATCTCTTTCAGCGTAAATTCAATAAGAATATCATTTATTCATAATGTATACGAAAATATTTCGTGCTGTGATAATCGGCGCTCCCGGATCGGGAAAAGGCACCATCTCGGATCGTATTGTGAAGACGTTTGGGTTTCTCCACATTTCCTCGGGGGATATTCTGCGCCAGAATATCATCAAAAATACCGAACTGGGCAAGAAGGCCCAACAGTACATTGCCGCCGGCCAGCTGGTACCAGATGATATTGTGACCAAGACAATGATCGCCCGCATCACCGAGGTGGGCAACAAATCCTACATTTTGGATGGTTTTCCCCGCAATAGTGCCCAAGCTGATATTTTGGCGGCACGTGAACAAATTGATGCTGTTATTAACTTGGACATTCCACATGATGTGATCATTGAGCGTGTCAAGCATCGTTGGATACACGCCCCATCCGGACGTGTCTACAATATTGGCTTCAACGATCCGAAGGTGGCCGGCAAGGATGATATAACTGGCGAACCGCTGACCCAACGCGAGGACGACAAACCGGAGGTGGTGTCCAAGCGCTTGCAAGTCTACGATGAACTTATGAGTCCCGTGCTGGCCTGGTATGCTGAACGGGGTCTGGTAACCAGTTTCAAGGGTCGCGAAACTAAAGAGATTTGGCCGCGCGTCGAACGTTTTCTCAAGGACAAAGTCAACATGGGTTAAAAGGAGCCGTGTATTATGGCAACAACGAAACAAACAGTTCAATTAAGTGCACAAATTTTATTCAATATTGATAGGCAGCTGTTGCTAAGATGTGTTCAATTAACATATATATCAGATTTATATATATGTTGTGCGCGATAGAGTAGGGCTAAGAAGGGGGTTTACGGTTCATTGTAACTAATCAAATGTAATTGCGAAGCCTTACAAAGTAAAAACGAATCAAAATAATGAAATGTGTCCCAATGTATATTTTCTTTGCCATACACATATGTATACACTGATTATAAGCTATATAAACCATCCAAAACATTCCCCTAATAAAAATAGAAATGTTTTGTTTTGATATGAATATTATATATATAAACTTATATGTATGTACTTGTATAAACGCTTCTAAGTAGGTGCTCTGATAATAAATCATTTCCTTTTTTTGTTTTGTAATATTGCTCATTGATAACGTAGTTGCTGATTTTCACATGGGGCCATAATAGATATGGCAATAGACTATTTTTGGCCCACGTAACAGAGAGCACTTATTTTATAATAGCGTAATTTACGATCTATGGCTTCATTTATGCGCATCACTCGAACGCCTTGCTTTTTGGCCTGTAGGGCACAGCAGCTGTCAAGTGTGGCGCTCTTTCTCACACAAACACGCGCAACATAGATGATATACATAATAATAAAGCTAACCAAGCAGACAGAAGCCATACTATTCTATCTGTCACTCTATCTCTCTCTCTCTCTCTCTCTCTCTCTCTCTCTCTCTCTCTCTCTCTCTC
>NW_022045864.1:1015322-1046783 GCF_001654015.2 Drosophila navojoa
CTCTCTCTCTCTCTCTCTCTCTCTCTCTCTCTCTGTCACTCTCTCTCTCTCTCTCCCTCTCTATCTCTCTCTTTGTTTGTCTTGCTCCATCTCTCTTTTCTTCTCTTCCCTTATATCTCTCTTCTCTAGCATTAACTACGATTTTTGCGGAACTGTATGTGAAATGTAAACAAAAGAATGCTAATGCAGCTGATGACGATATATTCGGTTACTAACAGGCTGATGTTTTTATTCACAGCTTTGATAAAAGCAGCTGCCAAGTTAGCTGCGGTAAGAAGTGAATAAATAAATGTGATACCTTTGTTATTTTTCCATGCACTTGTTCAATGCACGCAAAGTTAGCAAGCAATGCAGCATTAAGGTAGGGACATTTTTCTAGCCAGCACTGTATTGAGAGCAAAAGCTCTCTTCATCTGATAGACCATTATTACGGCATTTTTAGCAAACACACACAAACATACCCGCACGCACATATTCAGGGAGAACGTTTACTCGCTAACATTACACCTGCACCCTGCACGCCGCTCTCTAAGTGAACCCGCGCGTAACATTTCCTGAAACAAATGACCCCACAAGCAAGAAGAGCAATTGCCGAATGCAAGCAATTGGGCCCCTATCGATGAATAATGCCAAATTGAAAGAATTTACTATCACAGACCCAAGAGTAACAAAACGTATAAATAAATAATATGGCTGTGAATGCTGAGTTTCATTTATGCTGCTGTTAAACATCTTCTTTGTTTATGCCAATGCGGCCATAACGAAACCATGATGACAATGGACAGAGCAAAATCAGAAAACTTCATTACTGACCGCAAATTGTAGTCTGACAGGCCCTGAGTCACACATGATGCAAGCTCTGCTTGCGAAATTTTTAATAATAAGAGTAATAGCAATTTAAATTTACCTCGTATTTTGGTACGCTTGTTGAGATTCATCCAAATCTCTCCACGAATGACCTGGCCGGCATAAAAAATGCGATCTGGATTGTCCAGTCGAATGCATAGTCGCTCACTTTCCATGATGATGATGCTGCTGCTGCTGCTGCTACTACCACTAGCTCTCTCATTAAATACTCATCCAAAAATAACATAGAAAAGGCCACATTTGAGCGGCCTCCTTGGTATCACTGTGCAGAACTACAACTATAACACTATATTCTTTTTATTCAATATGATGAGTTGAGCACTACACTTAAACTGACAATAAACAAACGAATAATAAATTCATTTACGCGCACTGAACTCCGTTCAAATTAAATTAATCACATCAAACATCTTTAATTATTTAAGAAAAGCAACTAAAAACGTTGTTGCTGTTGTTTTAGCTTGCCACACGATAACGATTAACGATAACATTAACATTAAATCAGCTGGCATAAAATGTCATAGCGTTGCCACCAAGTAGCAGGTTAAGCGCTAAAAGTTTATATATTTAAAAATGAGATAAGCAGCAAATTTTGCCAAGCGAACAATTCATTACTGTATTTTGGGTACAAACAAAATTAGTATTCAATTATTCCTCACTTATACAAAGATTGGCACACGCATACAGTTAGCGCTCACAGCATTCGCAGCATATGTGAATTTATTAATCGGATTCAGCTTCAGTATTAATTTGTAACTGCTCGCGTTCGGCGGTCGTGGTTGTGGACGCAGCTCATCAGTTGGTTGTTGTGCCGTCGCGTACTCGATTGTGTTCCGCGTCGCTTGATAAAGGAATAAACATTCTAACAGAAAAGCCAACGCCTGTTGTTGCCAAGGTCAGGACAGGATGAGCAGCAAAGTGAATTTTAGCTTCGATAGCGTCTTGGGTGTGTACTATGCTGGCCAGATCGTATCCGGAACAGCCGAACTCATCACAGAGCGCCCCAAAACCATACGCTGTAGGTTCTTTATACCCAAATACGCATATAATATTTGATTGTGGCTAGCATGACGTCATGTTGCCCCCTACTCCGCATACAAAAATGCTTTGGATTTGTGTATGAAAGGCGGCCTGAGGCCAGACACTACATTAGTATTCGAGCCGTCATCGTTGTTTTGTTATTTGTTATTGTTGTTTCTGCCGATTTGTTATGTGTATACATACATATATCTTTTGTATAGTGCCGGTAGCTAATCTTCATACATACACATACATATACATATGTAATTATATATGTATGTTTCTGTGTCGGTTATTTAATATCGTAGCGAGAGTGAAGAAAAAACTAGTTTTTCTTCGAAAAGTGTGCCTGCCGTTGGTCATTTGAGTCGGCTGCTGTTGTACTTTGATTTGAAATGAACAATTCGCTTAGGCCTCGTAAAACTTAAAAAACTAAAAACTAAGAACTTGAGTAGTCAAAGGAATGGTAATTTTTAGTATTTCCGCATTAACCTGAAATAAATGTTAGCAAAATTATGCTCGATTCTGGTTTTCGAATAGAATTTGATTCTCTGAAAAGTCAGGGTCAGTTCAGATAACTGCGAATTAAACGCAATTGAACCCGACTGAAACGCAGCTTGATCTGCGCACCGCCCACATGGCGTGCAGCTTAATAGTATTACAAAGAAATTAAACCCAATTACGCGATTCGGTCTCTCCTGCTCCTCTTTTGCAGCTATCTATATAACCGTGAACGGTTTCGTTGAGACGCGTTGGCAGGAGAGTGTCGAAAAGCCTGGTGCTGATGGCAAGCTGGTCAAGGCACTGGAAACGTATACCACTACAGAAATCTATTACAGCAGCGATAAATATGTGTACGGCCAGAGCGGAGGATCACAACTGGAGCTGCCCCAGGGCAAGTATGTCTTTCCCTTTCAGGCCAGTATACCGCCCCAGGCGCCGACCTCCTTCAATGGCACGCACGGACAGGTGAAGCATGAGGTGACCTTGACCATAGATCGTGCGGTGCGATATAATAATATATTCAAGCAGTGCTTTACGGTCATATTGCCAAACGATTTGAACGCGAAGCCCGAGCATTTGGTGGGTTTGACATGGGGACATGGGGATATTATAGATGGTCTAATCCTTGTCCTTGACCTTGCAGCAACCCTTGAAGCGCATCGAGGAGAAAACCTTTTGGTGGGGCTCCATATTTGGCGGCAAAAAGCCCATGGTTATGGACGTGAGCACCTCGTACAGCGCCTATGTTCCTGGCCAGAAGATCCACTTTCACATCGTTCTGGACAATCAAGCGGATGTTCAGTGCCAGGATGTGAAAGTGCGCCTATTCAAGAACGTGACCTATCGCGGCAAAGCAGGCGATAAGGAGCAATTGAAAGCCACCGAGGTGCGTATAGCTGATAAGCACTGTGGCGAGGTGGATAAGAACAATAAAGCGCAATTCGATGAGTTTCTAATGGTGCCACCCACAACGCCAACAACAATGAATGAACGAGATCCGATTCGGGTTAGTTACACCCTTCGATTCATTGCCAAAACATTCCGCTTGCATGGCGGTGGGGATCTGGTGGTGGACTTTCCACTGGTCATTGGAACGGTGCCATTGCATGGCAGTGCGGACGACAAGGGGCCAGGACAGAAGGCACAGGCACAGCCGAACACGAACGGCAGCTATCAAGCGATGAGTAGGCGACCTCTACAAGTAATCTTGTTTTATTATAAAGTAATTCCTTGATTCCTTGATCTTTTCTTTAGTGGCACCCAACTTCCAAGAGGATGTGTGCACAGAACACTTTGAGTCGAACACGTATAAGCCACGTTATCCCGTCTATATACTCAGTGGTCAGCCGGCAAATGCAAATGGTGCCAGGTCGCCGTTACCCAGTCTTTATCCCAAAGCCGAGAATACTCTGCCTGTACCGCCAGTGAATTACACACCAAATCCTGTGTCACCAGTAGCAAATCCCGCGGCAGCAGTTCAAAAGGCGCCGCCGTATCCAGTGCAAGCACCTGCAGCTGTGCCAGCTGTTGGCAATAATTTTGAAGTGCTCGGCTTCAGCATACCACCAGGCTATCAGCCCACACCCAGTGCACCGGCTGATGCTTCTGGCAACATTGGTTGGAAGTAGTTATTGTGTGACCTACGTATTTATAAATTAAAAGCCCTTTGCATAGTTATTTAAATAAACTTTCGCGGGCATACGCCAAGTGGCAGCTCCAAAAATAAACTAAAAGTATCGATACATCGGTAAAAAGCTCAAGCAGTGTCACTTTCAATTTTTCAGCTGGTGCGCACGGCAACAGCTGTTTGTGGCATGCACTTGACGTAACTTAAGGCCAAGTTTTGTTTTCAATTTGAAATTAGTTTTAGTCGAAAAGCGTTTCGGAACCGGTTTGTAAAGTCTTTCACATAAACTGCAGCAACATCAGCTAGGCCTCGACATACAGTTACTTCTCATATACTGACAAGCGCTGAGCAAAAGAAAGTTTTGACGCAATAACATGGCCGTTACTTGTAATTTGTAATGAAGAAGCGACGTCGTGCGGCCGCTCAGCTAAACAGTCACCGCTGCACTCTGACAGCGAGCAGTCGAATATATTGACGAGCTTAACTAAGTTGGATTTTCAGTATATTTGGTAGGTGAGCAATTCCAATTTCTGACTTGCATATTAAATGCAATGGCTTTATCTTCGTTTTGTGGCCAATAGCGTCAGCCCTGCTAGGCAGACAAGTCAACGGCTTCCAGCGCAACAGCAACAAAAGTGAAATCGCTGATAAGACGATAATCTTTTGCCCATCCCTGAATGAATGAGAGCCTGTGTACCAAATCTTACTGAAGCCTAAACCAAATTGGCGCCCTCGCAATTGTAGAGAAACTTGTAGTAACCACAAATCGGAACAGGCACCTCGGGTGAAACAAACGATTAAAGCGTGCTTCGACGAGCATGACACCTTGTAAGTTCACCCTCTGATCTCAATTTCATCGCATCGTTATTTCACACATTAATTTGGCAATCATTTGATGACTATGCAAACATTTTGGTTGGGCCACTGGGCGGGGCGCACCTTGAATCTGATTTCAGTGGAGCGACATCGGCAGAGCTCCAAAACTATTTTGTTTGTTTAACAGCAAATTAATTCCGCTGTTGTTGTTCATATGATTTACAGAAATACCATTGAAGACGCAAACGCTGAAACAGACGCAGCCGCAGCAATAAAAGAGAAATCGCACACACTGACAAGCACAGCCACAGCCATTGACAACGCATCGGTTGAGCCAGCTTGAATCGACAGCCAGCAACATGACGCCGGCGGTAACTGGCAGCACAACATGTACCAAGACTACAGGCCCAGCGGTCAGTCAGCGGCGCAAGCACAGCGGACGTGAGCAACTGCAGCAAATAATTGCCGGTGGCTTATCAGCAGCTATTACGCGCTCCACCTGTCAGCCGCTGGATGTACTCAAAATACGTTTTCAACTACAAGTGGAGCCGTTCAAGGCGGCTGCTCCACCTATACAGTCATCCTCCAAGACTGACCTCCCATTGCATTCCTCCAAATACACATCCATCACTCAAGCTGTGCGCACCATTTACCGGGAGGAGGGCCTGTTGGCCTTCTGGAAGGGTCACAATCCCGCTCAGGTGCTGAGCATTATGTATGGCATCTGCCAGTTCTGGACTTACGAGCAGCTAAGCCTTCTGGCGAAACAAACCAATTACCTCAAGGATCATCAGCATCTTTCAAACTTCATGTGCGGCGCTTCGGCTGGAGCGGCGGCAGTTATCATTTCCACACCGTTAGATGTTATACGAACACGTCTTATTGCCCAGGACACTAGCAAGGGATATCGGTAACACATATATTCTTATCTTCTTATATATTTTGTTAATAATTCACAACAATTGCAGCAATGCAACACGGGCCGTCACTGCCATTGTGCGTCAGGAGGGAATCCGTGGCATGTATCGGGGCTTGTCTTCGGCCCTCTTACAAATCGCCCCTTTGATGGGAACCAACTTCATGGCCTATCGTTTGTTCAGCGAGTCGGCATGCAAATTTTTCGAAGTGGACGATCGTACCAAGCTGCCTACTTGGACTCTCTTGATGCTGGGTGCTTCCTCGGGCATGCTATCGAAAACAATTGTGTATCCCTTTGACTTGGTCAAAAAACGTCTGCAAATCCAGGGATTTGAGCAAAATCGACAGACGTTCGGACACACACTAAAATGTAATGGGGTTTGGGATTGTCTTCAACTAACGGTGCGACAGGAGGGTGTAAGGGGTCTCTACAAGGGCGTTGCTCCCACGCTCCTCAAATCCAGCATGACGACGGCGTTGTACTTTAGTATTTACGACAAACTAAAACAGGTGCACTTCTGGTAGGTGCGAACTAGCAATCTTATTCAATATAGAAATTAAGTAGTGAAAAAGTTCACAGCACAGAATCTATTTTTTATATGCTATTTACAAATAATGCTGTAAATGATATTAAGCATAGTGTCTCTGTTAATTAGTTATTAGCACGGGTTTCTTTTATGTTGATAGGTTTATCTATAAGGTAATACTATGCGCAAATTCATAAAACTTATGCACAAATGCATAAGTTATATGACAATTATGCTATTGTTTTTTATTTAAATGAAGTTATGGACACGAAATATAAATTATCTCATTTGTATTGGAATATAATTTCTCATCAAACTGGTTTAGAAACAAACGCTGAATAATATATTCCACAAAGATGTACAATTTTGTTCATCATTTAAATATTTTGAGCATATATTTGGAAACAGCAATTTTCCATTTAAATAAATAAATATATTAAAGAAATCTCGTTCATAAATACATATATAATGTAATATAGTAAATTATAAGGCAAAATGACTAAATCTTTTTAATTGTTATTTCTTTATATATACATACATATATTAAATTTTTAGGGTATTTGGCTGTTTGGCATCAGGTTGGTTCCGTATATTGTGAAAGCTTGGTCCCATTGAAATATCGAAGCTTTTACTACCAATTGTGAAATTAGTTTAAAAGCTGCGATTCATTCATTTGATTAACAGCTAGTAACGGGTTTTGTTTAGCAAAAGCCCGTAATATATAATATACTATCAATACGTAACGATGACGAGTTTGGATTGAAACAATGAAATAATCGTTCAGCTAAAAAGAAGTTCTAATAATATTCCATATATTATTGCGCATCACTATTTTTAAGAACCCCATTAATAAATTTCATAGTTAACTGAAAGCTCCAGTTGTTAGTTAGTTTGTCGAGCAACACACATATTAAATGAAAAATCAATTTAAAAACATACCTGATATGAAAAGAGATCCTGAATAAAATGAAATTCATTTGTGGCTACAGACCTTATCCGCCAAATTATAACAGTTGATTGTCGCCAAAGCAACATTTGAAGATGGAACAGAAGTACCCAGTGCCTAAAGTGGACCTGAGCAGCTTTAACAAATTGATTTATGATGAATATGAGGCGGATATATACTGCATTACAAGGTGGAACGAGTGAGAGCAACATATTTATGGAAGATTTACAAGGACTTGCTGCTGACTAAGTCAAGAGAAACTACCTACGATGTTTGATCTGCCCCGAGCTCATCGAAATAATCCTATATGAGGAATTTTATTTGTATTATTGAGATGGTCGGCGTAAGCGCAAGCAGAGTTTCTCTGCTGTAACGGCAATGGCAATCGATAATAAAATATCGATACTTTGTCAAATATAACAGATAAACATGCAAAAATTGCAATCAAATCAAATTGACAATAAACACACGATTTTACTAAATCACCGGCAATTAATAAATGAAGCATACGCAGCTGGAGTACCTCACTATGAAGTATATGAATTAAAATCGCAGTTGTTTCACTTTCAGCCAAAAATAACTCAACAGTCACAGCAAGATCTAAGGAAGCGCAAACGCAAACCGAACGAAGTCGAAAACAATGCATGTGAGAATAATATTCTGGGCTACCTGGAACTGCTGCCCGATGCCAAAGTGGACGATTTGCCACCACTGCCCCGCTACTGGGAAGAAAAGTATGGTCTGCCGCAAATGCATGGCAGCAATATGAGCGGTAAATTTCAAAAGTATAAAACACAGGAAAAGACTTTCATAATACCACATGCAACCCGCTTTTACAACCATAACGTGGATCAACTAACCACATTATTGCCACAGCTGTTGCCCAGTTATGATATAATTGTGATTGACCCTCCCTGGCGCAACAAATACATACGCCGTGTAAAGCGCGCCAAGCACGAGTTAGGATATGCCATGATGGACAATGAGCAATTGGCACTGCTGCCATTGAATCAACTCACACATGAGCGCAGCATTGTGGCCATTTGGTGCACGAACTCCAACTTACACCAGACGATGCTGGAAACAGAGCTACTGCCACGTTGGCATCTACGTTTACTGCACAAACTGCGCTGGTACAAGCTTAATACGGCACATCGACTCATTTGCAACGTAAACCAAACGGATTCCACACAAAAACAGCCCTACGAGCAGCTCTATTTGGCCTGCCACGCACAGAGCGATGGGGCATATGCCGCAGACTTGCAGCAAACCGAATTCCTGCTTAGCGTGCCCAGCATTGTGCACTCGCACAAGCCACCGCTCCTTGACTGGTTACGTCCACATTTGCAGCTTGAGCAGGATCAAGCTGAGCCCAATTGCTTAGAGCTGTTCGCCCGCTATTTGCAACCGCAATTTACGTCGATTGGCATCGAAGTATTGAAGCTAATGGATGAGCGTTTGTACGACCAAGTAATAAAAAGAAGCTAATAATTCAATAATTTCGATTTTGTGTTTCTACATCACTTAATAGCCGACGCTCTAATAGACAGTTAAGCAAGCAAGATATTCCAGTTAGTTTTGGTTTATTATCGTTTTATTTGTGTGCTGTTAATGAGAGCAAATGCAACAAGAATTTTTTCATATGAGGGAACTGGCGAAATGTTAGACATTTGTGTGTGTTTATGTGTGTGCACACGCTTTGTTGTGTTTGTGTTTTAAATTAAGTATTAAAATATTAAGAATTATTAATACAAATGTATTTGTTGTTCTCAGCCTACTCCTGACCCTGAGCCATGGCTGCTGGATTGGTCGGTTCGTTGCCGCCACGCTTCTTCGATCCCGACACAATGTCATCGATGCGCAGCAGCAGAATAGCAGTCTCCACTGCAGTCTTGTAGGTCTGCAGTTTGACGGCAAGTGGCTCCCAAATATTCTTCTCATTCATGTCGACAATCTCACCGGACTCGCCATCAATGCCCCAGGCACAGACTCCGTCGCCGGTGTGAGAGGCGTGCTTAGCACGCAGAGCGGTCAAGGCGCGAATGGTATTGGCGCCGCAATTTTGGGCCAGTGTGCGCGGTATAATCTCCAAGGCACGCGCCACGGCGGTGTACGGTCCTTTCACCTGCTTGCGGGTTAGTAACTGGGATGCTGCCATTTCAACAGCACCACCACCGGCCACCAGACGTGGTTCAAGCACTAGATTGCGTGCCACATGAAGGGCATCCTGCAGATTACGCTCCGTTTCATTGAGAATGTCCTTACTGGCACCACGCAGCAGTATAGTGCAGGCCTTGGGATCCTTGCACTGAGTGACAAATGTGAAGTACTCGTCACCAATTTTCTTTATCTCGAATAGTCCGGCACCAGTGCCAACATCCTTCTCTGTCAGCTCCTCAGTACGGTTCACAATGGTAGCACCGCAGGCGCGAGCAATGCGCAAATTGTCCGTCTTGCGTAGACGTCGAATGGCAGTGATGCCCGCCTTAAGCAGATAATGCTGTGCCAGATCAGAGACACCCTTTTCAGTGAATACCAGATCCGGTTTTACTGCAATAATATCAGCACAGACGCGCTGCACAAACTCTTCTTCAATTTGCAGCATGCGCGTAAAGTCCTGCTCGCCAATGATTTCAACATTGGTTTGGCTTTCGCCCTTTTTGTATTCAAGTGAGCAATCCAGCAGTACAATGCGTGGATTCTCAATGTACCGACGCATTTTAGGGTGTGTTACGTCCTTGTTGAGCATAACACCTTTCAGCACACAGGATTCTTCAATAGCGCCACCGGGAATCTTCTCCACTTTTGCATAGCTTTGTACATTATAAAATTAAGTTAATTTTCAGATCAGATATTTAAACTACCTACCGCTTAATGTCCACCTCCAATCGACCGTTTTCATTCAGCGTCACAGTCTCAACAGCATCTAAAGCAATCTTCACAGCCATGTCAGACCACTTGCCAATAAATTTGGTACCAACGCAGGCCTTGACCACATCAGCCATTTTGGCTTTATCCTTGACATCCAACTGGACACTCAAATCGGTCTGCAAATGATTGACAATGTCTTCGAGGGCTTCACGATAGGCTCGAATGATCACTGTTGGGTGGATTTGCTGCTGCAGGAATGGTTCGGCGGCGGCTAGCATTTCACCAGCCAGGACAATCACAGAGGTGGTACCATCACCAACCTCCTCATCCTGCGTACGTGCAATTTCAATCATGCTCTTTGCTGCTGGATGCTGCACAGTTATCTCACGCAATATTGCATTGCCATCGTTGGTCATCACAATGCCGCCCATGGGATCCATCAACATTTTCAGCATGGCCTGGGGGCCCAAGCAGGTGCGTATCACATCGGCAATAGCCTGAAATTATCCGTAATTTTACAATCTTGTAAACAGATGGCCAAATTTGCTCGATAGACGCAAAGAGACATGTGAGTCACAAGCATTACACACATACTAGCACACACACTCACACACATACCTTTCCGGCTTGAATATTCTCCAACTGCACTTTGCGGCCCGATTCTCTTTTTGTGTTTTGACCTAGACGACAATATTAAGATAGTAAATTGTCAGAATTCAATGAAATTTTATAACTTACTCAACACGAGTATTGGTTGCTGTCCACCAAACATGTTTCTTGTTATTTTTTATCAATTTCTATGTGAAAATAATAGAACTCGTGCCTCGCGATTCGCTGTTGCCGCTGTTCGAAAGAGAATGACGTTTGTTTTTGAGGTTAGAAATGCTGGCACACGGTTCCAGAAGATTCGATAACATATGTTTTAGTGGCTGTTAAATAATTATTTCGTGCTACAAGTAAATATTATTGTTCAGCGCACATCTACACAAAACTTGTATTACTTAAAATCAAAATTCTGCAAGATGAAAATAATTTAATTTCGCAGCGCCAATAAAGAGACTCGATATATCGATAGCTTATCGATATAATTTCAATCATTGGCCATAGAGTTATCACAGCTGTTTAATTTTTGTTTATAAACGTATGTAAAAGGTACGCCATGGATACTAAAAAGATATCTTTTGGCTTCACCAAGGTGTCGAAAAAGCCAAACATCTTGCCCAGCAAAGTTACAAAAGAAGAAAACAAAGTAGAGCTTATCAAATGTCTCGAAGGGAAGGAAATCAAACTGGTCACGTTAGTTAATTATTTTAATAAAAATTATTTAAGCAATATAAATCTAGTTTTATATTCTGTTTATAGAGAAAAACAAGAAGTTGCACCTCTTGTTATACAAATGCCTACTATTCAGAAAACATCCACAGCGCTGGCAAGTCTAATGAAACGACGAGCTGTTTTGTTGGGCGAAGAAGACGCCGACCCCGAAGAGTCCACTGCCGAGCCGCAATCTATCGCTGAAGTAACTGCTAATAGCGAGGGTGCCAGCTTGGAGCAACGCGCCGCACGCGAGCTACTTGCAGCCGCGAACGCCAACGGCAACGATATCATAGACAATGAAAAGCTTGTTTTACCGGCGCTGAAAGCTGATGAGCTGCCACTGGATGGCGCCAAAGAAGCAACCTTGGACGACTATGACTCAATACCAATACAACAGTTTGGTTTGGCGATGCTGCGCGGCATGGGCTGGGTGGATCCGCCCCCCAAGAAAAAAGGCGCAGCTCCAGTGGATGAGGCGCCTTTTTTGAGGCCCAAAGGAATGGGACTGGGCGCGGACAAAGCTTTGAAACCGAAGGCATTGCTGGTGCAGCCCGAGAAAAACGAAATATTGGAAATTAAAAAGCAAGCCTACGTGCGCATCTTGGGTGGCAAGCAAAAAGATCAGTATGGACAGATTGAGGGCTTTGACGATCATGCAGGTCGTGTGATTGTTAAAATGGCGATAGGAGGTAACAAGGAGGCATTTAATGAGTTTCTATGCCAGCCCGTCTCTCGCAAGGAATACTCGCAGTACGGAAAGTGCATAAGTAAGTGGCAATCACATACATAGTTATTAAGCACAAATTAAGTTTGATCAAATTTATTAATAGCTCCCATCGCTTACAGATACAGCGAAATACGAGGAGTTTAAGAAGCAGGAAAACGAGCACGGCCAAATTATTATCAAGCAGGAAAAGTCAACTGAGAGAACCAATATAAAGACAGAGAGTCGAGATAGATTGCGTGAGGATGAGCGTAAATCGTATAGAACAAAAGACGAAGAGAGGAAGCCTCATAAAACAGAGCATCGCAGTGTCAACCATGATGAGCGTCGAATTGAGAGCAGAGGCTACAAGGACGAACAAAGTACATCCCATAAAAGAGAGGAACGAAAACCTTATAAAGCAGAAGACCGAGGAAAAGATGAGAGCAGCAGAAGTAGTCGTTACCATGAACGTGATCAGGATGCTCTGAAGAGTAGTAGCACATCTAAATCAAGCAGTCGTAGGCGACAGCAAAGCAGTTCGGATGAAGCCGACGATACGGACGAATCAACAGAAAGCGATTGTGATTCCGCCTACGAGCGAAAGTCCAAAAAGAAGTCAAAAACTGGAAGCAGCAGCAGTAAATCCAAGAAAAGAAAGTCAAAGAAATCAAAAAGTAAATCACACCGACATCGGCGTTCTTCAACCACAAGTGAGGATTTCAATAGTAGCGCGGACGACAGAGCACGCCGACGTCATCAAAAAAAGAAAACAAAGAAAAGTAAACAAGATCGTTCCCGCACGCGTTCTCGGTCCCGTTCTCGTAATGGGCGTGCCAAGTAGTACAAAGACAGAAAATCAAATTACTCAATTGTTGATTCATTTGAAAACTTTATTTTATTTAAACATGTATCATCAGAAGACGCATAGTTTTCATATATATGCACGATTATCATTAAATTTCAATTAACTCAAAATCACAAATATGTCTTTCTTTGAGAATCTTTGGGGCCCATACAAACTTAGAATTAGAAATGTCGTGATCTATAGGTTTTCAAAATGCCTTAAGTTTATGATTTTCGCTAGTTATGTGAATGATAATACTTTTAATATGCCCACAGCATACTTATATTTTACGATATACTATATTTATTGATTAGGATGTATGAATGAGATGGCAAGTAAATGACTTAGTGTTATATATTCGAATGTGTTTTCTTATTTTTTGTTTTTTGTTTCCGTCGAATACGCTGGATTTTGTGTTTGTGTGTATGCACGTGAGTGATTGTGTATTGATGAGATTTATTTAATAGTCCATGTAATAATTTAATAAACATAAGTAGCGATTTACTGCAACTTCTTTTTGCCATATTGAATTTTATCATTGATTATCTTAGAAGCCTTCTGGGTAAGGGACTTGAACACATCTTTCTCATTCAACCCCGGCCACATGGCTACCAGAACAGTAGCACAATACATTAGCAAAAGATTGTTTATAATGGCACCGATCCAAGCTAGAGCCAGTAGGCCAAAACTTATAATGATCACAACCTGTGTGATAGAATTACAATTACATTTATTGTCAACTATATGCGCAAAGTGCTTACCATTGTTGGCTTGCGCTCCTTGAACAGATAATCATACCAATCAATGATACTTGATTTAATGTTATATATCTGTCCGCACACTTCCTCAAATTTAGCCTCTTGTTCACCATCCCAATTCCCACCATTGGAGACCAACCGCGACAGCATCGGAATGACAAAGTCCATGAAGAATGCCAATAAGGCCAGCAATGAGAATAGAGTTATGAAGGACAAATCCATGTACCATAGCAACAAATACATTATGCTGATGGCGCCAAAGACGACGCCGGCATAGTATTGCTTTTCCCAGGTAAGAACACCATATCCACTTACAATGGCGTTGCGAAAAGGTTCCAAGTCATGCTTTAACTTGATTAGGGCACGTTTCTGTAAAATAATGCAAAATTTTGCTTTTCATGATGGCGGCAATTTTTTTTTGTGCTTGTATGTATTACAAAAGTGCAAAGGAGTCACAGTTGAAATAACGGATCCTTGCTCACCTGGTCAACTTGCGATGTTGTCATCTTTGTTTGTCGTGTTTGATAAAATGCTTACACGCCTTAGTTTTGTTATATATTTATTTATTCGTTAGAGTGGAGCTACAGTTAGTTTGGGAGAAAAATCAATTTGTTTGTGCAAGCTTCCCAGTAAGGATGTAAAAAGCATCGATAACGATGTTTGCTAACGAAACTTATCGTTTTTAACAGACAGGTATGCCAGTACACTATATCGATATACGTGCGACAAATTGAATCACTACTTTATTTTACAAGTGTGTTGTTAAAGCTATAAAAATGTGTTAGAAAATAGGCGCAATTAGCTAATAAAAGTCGTGCTCTAAGATAAATACTTTCTGAACTCATGGTCCCTGTTACCGAGAAATATTAAATAGCAAGAGCAACTGCTACTTAAAAATACTTGTAGAGAATTAACGCCAACGAAGTAAGCTCATACGATACTTTTGAAAATGACTTGAATAAAATAGTCAACATTTAATTATTTTTCTGTAGAAACCCAATTTTGAATTTATTAAGAATACAATGAGTTGTCCAGGCTTTGGCGAAGTAAGAATACCCTCTTCCCGTGCGTTTTGGGATGATTGCGAGGAAGACGAATTCGAAAGCATTGAGCCGGCCACAAAGTGAGTTTGCAGTTTTGGTTTGTTTATAGCATACTCTCACTAATTTAATATGCGCCTTCAACAGAGCGCAGCTTAAATTTATGGATGGTTCGGATGAAGCTCCATTTGCCAGTGAACTGTTCGTGCTTATCGAAGGTCCATTCATAACAGAGTTTTGCCGTGGCGCGTTACTCGAAGATGCCAAGCTCGTTTGCGAGATACCAGCAAAAACTTCCACTTTGCATTGGAATGCCTCAAAGGGACATCTGATTGCTACTCTAGAAGAAGATCTGACCAGCAGTGGCGAAATTACAGAGTTGCTCATACCCTATGCAGAGCTGGCAAAACAAGTGCTCACCATCACCATAAAACCGAAGGTGGATTACAAGAGTGAGGAGATCGACAGATACAGCGAGTACGTGGCCATTGTTCACAGTGTGGGTGGCAAGGGATATGACAAAACAATAACCGAGCTGGAAGCACCCAACTTTATAGCTGGCGTGGCAGCAGGCAGTAAGTGTTAATTTAATTTTGTATAAGTTGAGTAATGCATTTAAATTGGTTCCATTTGCAGTTGCTAGCTGGCGTACTCAGATGGAGTTACCTGTCAGCTCTTATGTCATCTACACAGACAAACTGCCCCTGGATGTAATTGCTGCTCAGCCAGTCCTGCAGCTGCTGAAGAAGATGGGCGTACCGTGCATTCAACGGTATTTGCCGCCAGCCAAGGATAGCTCCTACTTGTACATGTAAAGGAAGTGCACATAAGTTTTGGATGGTTGTTTTTATTCAAATAAACGGTTGCGGTTGCAAATAAAATACAACCATCACTCAATTAATCTGCTAACGGTAGTGTAAAAGAGTATATTATTTTAATACTTCAAACATGCTTAAATTAAGATCTTTACTGCGCCGCTCCATATGCGCCTTCGAAATGGCAATGAACTGTGGCCGTGAGAGCAGAGAATAAGCAGGCATCAGTAGCGAGGAGGCCAGCATATGCAGCTCCTTGTGTCCACTACAAAACAGGTCGAGACCCAGCTCCAACGCAGTGCCAAAATCACATTCATCCATCGCAATGTTAGCCGCATTAGCCAATGGTTGCAATTTCTCAAGCACCTCCTGTTTGGCATTGTCTCTGTCGTTGAGATCATTGGGTTCGAGCAAAGCAAAAATTTTCTTTAGATCTGCATCGCTGACCAATAGAGGGCGATAGCCCTGCTGTGTCTTGCGCTCGTAGGGTACCACAATGCCAGCCCGATGCAATGTTTTGGTTACAACGTGCTTATCCCGTTCAGTCTTCAAACTTTCGAGCTGCGACAATTCCAGCGAGTTATCGCTTATATACTGCTTCACAGCTTTCTTGGTGGCTGCTACTTGGCCTGTGGTGAATGGTGTGGCTACATAGTCGTGCTGCAGATAGTGGAGGAACGCATCAAATATGTTGCCAGCCACGAACTCGAACTCACAGCTGCGTGTCGCATCGTTGCGGGCCAGCATCAGTCGCTCTTTGTCCTGCGGTATATCGCGCCAGTAGCCGTAGTGTATGCCTGTGCCCTGACGCACAAACACGGTTTGGAACTCGGGCGGATCATAATAGAAACGCCAATGTCGCAAATAATCGCCAGGCTCACCCATTTTGGCATTGTGAAATTTACCAGCCAAAAACTCGAAGGGACCAACCAGCTGCAGATGGAATACCGTTTCAATATGTTGAAGAGCTGCGTCTTTAGTGGTATTCTTTTTTAGAGTGTTAATGAATTTCCAGAATTCATAGAAATCTTCGGGCATCTCCACCAGAAATTTGTGCCTAATAAACTCATTGCTCTCACATAGATTATCGTACTCATGTTGCACCGACAAACGTATGCGTTTTTCTAATGTTTCCATATAATTTTTGCCAGCAATATTATTCATTGCCTCCTTGTGCAATTCCGCCGTCTCCGACTCATATTTACCCACATTTTTTTCCACATCTGATGTCTCCATTTTGCTGCTTGTATTTGGGCTACTTTTATCGTCCTCCTCAGTGGTTGCTCTGCGTTTTGGCGCCAATTTTTCCGATTCTGTTTGCTTGGGAGGGTGATTGTATTTTTCTAGATGTGCCTCATTTCGCTGATAGCATTTGTCCCAGTATTTACAATTTTCCTTTGGCATTTCGTACGTTGTTGAAATAGATTGATTTATTTATTAGGCGAATGCAGTGATAAAAAAAAAACACTGCCCAAAGCTTATTCTTCTTCTTATCTTCTAACCACCGAGAACATAAACAGGGCTGTAGCAGTTGCTTGGGGATTGATCGATAAGTCGATAGAATCGGTAAATTAGTTTAATCGTTGCTATGGCGGCAAAGCGATAGTAAATATTGATAGAACAGGTATTTAAATGGTGAGTTTGGTTTTAATTATTGTAGTTCATTCAATGAATACAAATGTTTGCAAAATATTGAATTTGAAGTTGGTTAGTTAGTATTACAATAAATGTTTGTATGTGGGTTGATGTTGTAAGAACAGAATAAACCTAAAATGCTTCTAATCTTCGACAGCACACATGACTGAGTAGACGCACTCCTCCTTGTTGATCAAATGGCATGTTTTGTTGACCAAGGACATCAGCTGATTCACATCGGTTGCCCAATTGTTTAATATATCCGAAGCACTCTTCTTTGTGGTGAAATAGATAATGCCAGCCGGTCTATCAATCTTCACGCGAATTGTGTCACTGTTCGCCAATTTTGAAAGATATTCCTCACAGCGATTAGTGGGTAAATTCAGCAGCTCACTCATTCGCGTCAAGTGCAATCGTGAGTAATACATCGCTATGATACGTATATTCTAAAAGACAGGAATAGTTAGAAAGCTGCATTTAAGACATTGTGAAAAAAACGTACGTGTTCTATCAATCGATCTTTTAGCTCAGTGATGCATTTCTTGCCATGCTTGCTGTTATCCTTGAACATTTCGTTCTCAGCCAAAATCATGCCAAAGTCTGCATTAAATGTATCGAAGTTTATAAGCTCCTTCGACATGAACAGACGCAGTATTTCTCTTTAAGATAAGAACATAAGTTAGTATTGTATTTTTTAATTAATTTTGGTAGGCACTCTTACTTATATGCCGGGACGTCCTCCAATTTCTTGTTCTTTGATAAGTGCGCCATCATATCGCTCTGCTCATTATCAAAGGGAGCCAGCACGCAATAGATCACAGCGCAGACCAGCTTGTCTGTGAGCTCCTTTTTCTGTGCATCTGTGAGTTCTATTTCTGGTTCTACAGCCACATCGGCCTCTGATTTCTTATCGTCCTCCTCCTTTGTCTTTTTATCGTCACCCTTTTTCTTCTCATCACTCGTGGAGGACTCTACGGCTGCTGGCTTCTTTTTACGTGGTGGCTCCGCAATGGCTTGATAGTGACGCGAGGTATTCAGAAATGATGTATCGCGATTCAGTTGTATCATCAGATTATAGAATTTAAGCTTAAGATCATGTTGTGCCGGATCATCAAAAAATTTGATACTGATTTTTTTTGCGATGATCTGGGTGGACACATAGTCCTCTTTTAGCAGACACAGACGCATTTGCTCCAATATGAGTTCGACTTTCTCACGCTTGTCCATCGAGCCATATGTTTCTACTTGTAGCTCTTCCATGACTGCAGCTGCACCTGCCACATCTCCGTCAGCTTCTTTAATGTCCGCTAAAGTTTTAGTTAAACGTGCACGTTCAATTTCTACATAGATTTTGCCTTCCGTTACAGAACGCAATGTATCGATCAGCTTCAGCTTGGTCTCCTTGTCGGGCGTCTTGTCCACATATGTGCAGCATTCCTGGATCATCTTGACCACCGCCTGTTTCAGTTGCGAACGGCGACGCACGAGCAACGAGACGTACTCGTTTAATGCATTCCAGTTGCCTGCCTGAAGGCATATCTGGCAGATGGCCACCAATACACGCGAGCAGGATACCATGTCAGCACCCAGACGTGTTTGTTTTTCCAGCTGGAGCATCATTTCGATTGCTTCATGAAAGGCGTCGGGATTCTTTTTGGCCAGCTCCATGGCCATGGGGATTTTCTCATTGCAAGCAGGTTCATAGTCCACCTCCATTTTGGTAATGCGACCGCCATCAAACAAATAGGTATCCATAATGAACTTCAAATAAAAATTTCAATAGTTCAAATTATTGTTGAAGTTGTTGTTGTAAATCGCAGGTATGACAAGGCAATTTTTTTTTGTGCCGATACTTACATTTTGTTACGTAGTACTAAAGCAAGGCGTATTTATGGTTGTTTAACGGAATAAACTTAACTATTTGCCGCCCTATTTGCGGTTGCTGTTATTCGAAAACTTTTTTCTGGGGCAGAAGCAAATAAATGCGGTGAATTTCGATCAAGACTCTGCAGAAATTTGCTTACAAATGATGTTAAGTTGGCTGCGCGTAATATCAGTGTTGAGCAGTGTCTAACAAACAATGCATTTTCAAATTGAAGCAAATTTCATAACTAGACTGATAGAAAAATTTGAAAATAAATAACAGAAAATTTAAAATTTTAGGATACAAAATGCCAAGTCATAAAAGAAGATGGGTATCAACAAGAAATAGCAAATGTACTAAAAAACCTAAAGCGCGCAAACGTACGGTAAGTTGTGCATCCCTGATGCTGCATTTTAGCTACACTGCACAACACTTGTAATTCAGCCTTTGTTAAGCCGCGAAAGAAATTCGCTAAATAAGTAAATTTATCAATTGTTTTATGAAAAGTGCATACAAATTCTTATTTTTGTCAAGAAACTACGTTACGCTATTCGAAAACTAACTCCTTGCACAGTGTCGCAAGCGTTTGCTATTTCGACGCTACAATTACAATCACATTTTGCGCGCCAATTTGCGGATCAGGCGAAAGATAATCAACAAAATGGCACAAATTCAGGAATATCAGGATCTGGTGCTCGATGCCCTTGAGGCGGTGGAGTTCAAGCTGAGTAAGTCGAGGATTGTATTATTTAATCGTGTCGCACTCAAGTTTTCAATTACCCGCCTGCAGTACGTGACAAGACGGACATTAACAACGATGCCTTGATATTTCACCCCGCCATGGCCCATCAGATTTTCGGTGAGTCGGAGACCATATTTGGCTATCAGGGACTGCACGTGCGAGTTCTGTATACGGCTGGTCCGTTGCATATCTATCTGGGCGTTGAGTACGAGAAACGAGTCAATGAAATATCTGGCGGAGAAATCAAAGCTGACGATGTGGTCGCCACAATTGCCCAAAGTCTCCCAGACGGTTGTTATTTCATTAATCTGGATGAGTTTCTCAAGACGCTTGACAAGGCCGACAAGTTTCAGCCATTTGGCGAGAAGCTCAGCGAATACACTCGGCGCGCCGACGATGGCAGCGAACGACTCTTCGAAATCTATCAATGTGACTACAAATCATCGTCGTTTATAAAGTTCTTCACGCGTCTGCAAACGTTTATACTATGGTTTGTTGACGCTGCATCCTATATCGACACCGATGATGCCCAGTGGTGTTACTTTATCTGGTAATTTAAATTTCGTATACGATATGCGATTTCTTTTCAAGTCCAATTAATTTGTTTTAGCTATGAAAAATATAAGAATAAGGATGGCGAATACCAGTATGCAACTGCTGGCTACACCACTGTCTATGAGTACTATGCATATCCGCAGAATAAGCGTCCGCGGATTAGCCAAATGCTAATTTTGCCGCCATTCCAGAAATTGGGTCTGGCCACACAGCTAGTAGAAACAATATACAAGTTCTATCAGAGCCAGAAGAATGTGGTGGACATAACCGTTGAGGATCCATCCGAGGACTTCCAAAGATTGCGTAACTTTGTGGACGCACGCCTGTGTCTGGAGCTGAAATGTTTTTCCCGTGATATAATCAAGAAGGGTTTCACCAAGGAAATGGTGCGAGAGGCACGCGAGACCTTAAAACTGAATCCACGCCAGGTGCGCAAGGTATATGAATTGTTGCGCCTATACTACACCAACGTGCATGATGAAAAGGAATATAAAGCCTATCGTCTGGAAGTTAAGAAACGTCTAAATGCCGTTTACTACAAACAGCTGAAGGATCTTCAAAAGATGGAACGCTATAAAATGGATACGGAGATGTTGCGGGCACGTTTGCCCAACGTTAAACAGCGCATGGAACAGCTGCAGGAGGAGTATGCGCTCATCGAGCAGGATTACAAGAATACAATTGATAAGCTACGGGCCTAGATCTACATAAATAAATATAATGCCGTTGGGTGTTTGATTAATTTATTACGTTTTTCCGTTCTAAATATGTTGATTACAAAATACAATTTGTTGCTATAAGCTTACAGTAGGATTCTGTCGAATAAATATGTATTAAAAAAAGTACACACGTTTCTATGTTTATGTGTATGTGCGTCCATGAAGAGCATAATTTGGGGAGTGTGGGCTCTTGAGCAATTAACTATATAGAAAACACATTTTTTTTTCTGTATATGGTTATATATCAGCGGTACATATAGTTTTTACAATAAATAAAATATTGCGTATTGGAAGTACATACGTATGGGTGTGCGGAGAGGGGGACTTTATAAATTTGGTGCTGCGACAGCACAAAGATCGTACAACTAGCAGGAGCCATACTCCTCCATCCACTTCTCGAAACGTGCCACATCGTCAGCCGAAACAGTTTTCTTGGTGCGCTGCTGTGCATCCTGAAAGTCTTTGAGTGTGATCGGCTGATCCACGTCCTCGCGGCGTATTTGCTTGATCTGCTGCGGCGTGCGGCCAGAGATGAGACGACGCATCGCCATCATGGAGGCATCGCGACACACATTACTAATATCGGAGCCGGAATAACCCTGTAGTTCGTCGCCAATCACTGTCGTATTGATATCTGATGAGAGCGATACATCCTTAAGGTAGAGCTTCAGCAGCGCCGCGCGTGTTTCCTCTGCGAAACAAAGGTAACAAAATGGTCAGTTTAGGTGTGAATGCCCCTGCTAGAGAGCTCTCACCATTCGGCAGCGGTATGTAGATGCGTTTCTCGAAACGTCGGCGAAAGGCCTCGTCAATGTCCCAGGGATGATTTGTCGCCGCCAGCACCATGATGATCTTATCATCCTGTAGGCCAGCATTCAGGCCATCCATTTGGATGAGCAGCTCTGCTTTAAAGCGTCGGCTAGCCTCGTGCTCCGAGTCGCTGCCGCGCGATGCGCAGAGGGCATCGATCTCATCAATGAAAATGGTGCTCGGCGCATAGAAACGGGCCATCTCGAAGAGCAGACGCACCAGCTTCTCGCTCTCGCCCCGGTACTTGGATGTTAGTGTGGAGGAGGACACATTGAAGAAGGTTGTGCCGCACTCGGTGGCCACGGCTTTGGCCAGCATCGTTTTGCCCGTGCCTGGCGGACCGACCATTAGCACGCCGCGCCATGGTCGGCGTATTCCCTTAAAGAACTCTGGCATTATAATGGGCAGCACCACGGCTTCCTGCAATCAGAAAATTCTTCTGGGTAAAATAACATTCGGAAGAAATTGGATTCTGGTTGGATACGAAAATCGAATATACTCAATCAATTTCACCTGCAATATAGTCTTGGCCTCGTTGAGACCCGCCACTTCAGTCCATTTGATGCACGGATGTCGCTGCAGTATGTCCTTCTCGAGCGTATCGACCAGGTGGCCCTCGTAGCCCAGCGGCGAGAAGTGCTTGATCTTGATCTTTGGTGAGCATCTGGGTGTATTGTGTGTGGTCGATTGGACATGCGAATTGTCCTCTATCGATGTGGTTGCATCCTGATCATCTGAATTGGAGTTGTCGTCCAACGAGTTCTTCTTAACCGGCCGTTGCTTCAGTGTCATCTGCGTGTTGGTGCTCAGCTTGCGGGCGCGCAATCGCTCCACGGATCGACTCTTGCGCACGGCTGCTGTAAGAGCGGAGGCCCTGCCGGGCCGACTCAGCCGTAGACCAATGCCCGTGGTGCTGCCCGAGTTGTTTGCCCCGAGGCCCACATTGCCAGCGCTGCCATGATGACTCTGGCTCAGGCTGTTGCTGTTCAGATTGCTGTTGATCGAGGGCAGCGTTGGCTGCAGCTCCGGATCGCGGCGCCGCAATGAGGATACCCAGCGCGTGTCCTGCTGCTGTTGCGAGGGAAACGGCATTGCTGTGTGGCTGGGACGCGGCTGCGGGGCAACCTCTGCATCATAGACTGTGTTTAATTGTTGGGTGAGCAGACAAAGGAACACTTCTGGCACAAACCTTGTGTGGGCAAACGCTGTTGCTTGCCGCGCGTCGGCATCGCACCTCCGATGCCCAGGCCATTGGGTGCATTGGCGCCCAGATTGTTAATGGGTCGATGAGGATTGACGCTGATGTGCTGCGTATGCTGCACATTCTCCGCCGCGGGCTTCTTCAAGCTGCTGCTACAATTGCTAGTGCGTGGGGGTCGGCTTGTGGTGGTGATTTTGGTGAAGGCGTACGGTGACAGCGAGTCCAGGATCAAGGAGTCCATCATACGCGCCATATGGGATAAGCTTGCTGGTGGCGTGGCTGAGCTGTGAAGTAGGAGAAGGGTTAAATAATATCAGCATGCATGATAAACGCTGCAGCACGCCATTGGCCCTGCACATTCAACTTGGCTAAGGTCATTTGTTTGGCTTATCAGCTGGCGACATCCAAGTCCCTTTGCGTGCGCCGCTTCAAGTCCAGTCAAACTTTGTCTAGTCTAGTCTAGTCTAGCAACATTTAGAGTCGTTTGCTTTAACCACCCCACACTCACAAACACAAACACACACACACACACACACGTGCACATGAGTTATTTCTAGGAAGTCTAGTTCGTGTGGCTAAAAACTGCGCCTGTCATACACATATACACACAGACATATATACATATGCAAAACAGTACGAGAGTTCATTAAACCTGGGCGATGGAATGCCACCCAGGTTATTGACGTGCCGGCTTCAATTGTTATTGTTGACATTCGCATGCGTCATCGTTCTTAACTCCAATTTAACAACTTATTTACCGAGTACATGTTGCCACATTTCGTTTTTGTTGCAGCCTTTATCAACGAAAATTCTCGCACGCTGAAAAGTATGCTACATATTTTCTACATCGTTCTGCCAGACTAATTAAGTTGGCTGCAGTCGGCCATTTTTCTCTGAACCGGATGTGTTCTTATTGCGCGCCCATAAACAATTGGGTTAATGTTTCTGATACGGCGGCCAACAGGCACCCACGTTCCAGAGCCAGAGATTTGTATGTGATTAGCTGCCTAACTGGGGCAACTTTTGCGCTTGTAGAGTCATTATAGCGGATGATCCGCATATTTGACCTATTTCTATATGTATGTATATGTATATATCAATAGAGCTTCGATACTCAGTACTCAGCTATATAAATATCACGCTTGATTGATGGCTGAAGTGGCCCAAGGCTAGAAATAATTGACAAAAACTGTAATCTAGATTATTTGACAGCTCAGCTCAGTTCTCATCCTCTCTAGTCGAGTCGCCTTCATTGTTTTTATGAGCCAGTTACGGCTCATGCATGGCACTGCAAAAGGTGTTTATGTTAATTTCAGTTCCACAAAAAGGCAACCCAAGGAACCGTCAATTTATGCAAATAACCACCAATGGCAATTATGACTGGTAGAAACGTCAAGTCGGGTCAGCGAGGCGTCTGACAGTAGGTGAAGGACTGGGAAACTTACGTCTTTGTGCGAATCAATTTATTATAGTGAAGTGACACAAACGTTTCTGTAGAAAATTGGTTGGAGTTCTGTTCAAGAAGTGTTCAGACTATAACCGCAAGCTGAACATTTTTTTTTTCCTATTACAGTCGTGGAAAAGACATGAAAATCGTTGGAAAAAAGAGTTTGAAACACCGGCAAATGGACAGAACTGTTGCTAAATATCCATTTAATTTTGAAGTTGGGGCCTGAAATGTTAACAAATTTCTAAGCTTTCACAATAATGAAAAGAAAAGAAAGAAAAAAACGACAATCAGACGTAAATGGCAGAGCCACTCAACAAAGTCATGCCTAAAGAATGTATTCGAGGAAAACCAAACGAGTCTCAAGATCGGACTATGGAGTACGCACTATATATGTATGTATATATTTACCACTGATGCAGATCCCAGAGCGAATGATATGGTGTGTGCCGGTAGCCAGACATAAAGGGCATGGCCACTTCATACTCCACTTGAACGTTGGGCGGAGATTGTGGGCGGACTACGAGCGCAGTGCGCTCCAATGCAGGATTGGAGCTGGCCAGTGTACGCTGACGCATAAAAGGTTGTGACTGTAGTCCATTGTTAATTTGATTGTTATTGTTGTTGTTGTTGTTGTTGCTATTATTGTTGTTGTTGAGCGATTGATTCATGTGGCCGCCAGTTGTTGGAGGTTCAGCAACCGATTGGCCCATGCCAAACCAATTTTGCGCATTCGTATTGAACATGGCTGTCGGTTGTCAGCAACAGCAATTGCTTCTTTATCAAGAACACTAGCAATTTAGAAGATTGACTATGAATTTTCGAATTATGCTCAAGTCTGACGGAAAACTCGAAAATAATGCGACGCTCGACGTGTGTCGGCCCCAAGGGTTGTAGCCCAACTGACCACAAAACTGGACAACGGACGACGCTTTCGTCCACAACAAAAGAAGCAAGCTCAGTATTTGTTTGGCGGGTAGTTTCTGGTTACCGGTGCATGTGTGTGTGTGAGTATGAAATGAGGTTAAAGGAAGTATTGCTTAGAGTTTTTGTTGCCTCAGTTATTGCCTCCACCTGAGCGTCCAATGGTCAACGCACGCTAGCCCAAGTGAACTCAAACTCAGCGAAAAGAAACCATCGATTTCTGCGACCAGCTCAATCATACACACACACGCTTACACACATACATATTCAAAGGGATTAGAATGTATTACAATAATTTTTATAATAATTAGTCGTTTGTTTATGCCGGCATTAATTGCGCGCTTGCATGCAGGCTTAGTAGCCAGTCCCGATGCCAACATATCATACAATATCAAGTCGTTATGTACATACATATATAAAATGTATATATGGCCCATTTGCTTGGAGTGTCTTGTCAACAATTTAACTCAAGCTCAGCAGCAGATCAGGCAAACGAAGGTCGCCTTTACATAGTACACATATCTACTTATAGACAAATCAGCTGCCAGAGATAAAAATCAATACGCAGTGAGAGGAAAAAGTGCAGTCAAGGCACGTTAAAGTGGCCCGGCACGCCTCTGGCAGGCGGATGGGGGAAAATTTGTGGTCTGCTTACTCACCCTGCACCCATCATAGGCAAATATGTGGAAGTGGAGTCCACGGTGCGTATGGTGGTATTGCCACGCAGAACAATCTTTTCGCGTGTGGTGCGTCTGTAGGTCTCCTCGCCGCGCATCTTTGAACTTGAATTTCACGTATTACCAGAAATGAATACTTCAATTTTCGATATTTTTATTTATTGGAATTTTTCTTTTTTTTTTTTTAAATTTCACTTGTTTACTTTTGGCCAAAAACTGTTGAAAAATGTTGGCGTCTGTTGTGTTCCTACAGGCGATGTCGAAATGTGCTGAGAGCGAACGGAAATGCTTGATGCTGCGGAAGCTGTGCGCCAGCAGCCATTGCTCTCATTTGTTGCGGCGGTCTCTATCTTTTTCCCTCTCCTTTATTTGGCTTTCTCTCTTCTCTCAGCTGTGCGAGTTGCGCAACTTGGCAATTGCAGCAAAGCGACGCGACGTCACGACGCGCTGCACAAACGGCCACTGACTGGACACAATGTTGGCTGGTCAGCAGCACTGCATGTTTGGGCCAAACTCAGCTGGTGAAAATGGTGAACATATTGGGGAGGTTTGCATGTTTGCCTGCTGCTGTTATGCATCTACAACACCATTGAATTTCACATGTAGCAACATGGCCTCTGTTGGTGCAACAGCCGCAGCTTTAAATGTAAAATTTCTGTTGCATACTTTGAGTGACCAATACATACATAAGTACATATGTATATGTATCCAATTTATATAGAATATAAATTATTCTTATCTATTTGAAATTATTGCTACAGATCTGTATACCTAATTTGATGTACTGCCTCCATTTAATAAATACACATTTATGGTTTAACCCACTCAGAAGAACAAATATATATGCATCTTTATTGATTGATTTTTAAAAACTACTTATAAATTCTGACAGTAAATGACCATTCGAAAAAACCGTTTTTAAATTCGTGAAATTTTTTCAATACATTTCACATTATTTCTTTTACAAATTTGTTATTTTTGTTGTTGAGAACATTGACTATATTTAAACAGTCAACTCGCAATTAAATAATCGTAAATCGTTAATTCGTACAATAAAAATATATATATTTTTGGGCAGTTTACAAAAACAATTGACACACATACATTAAACGACAAATGAATTTAACGCATGTGCATTTTAAAGTAATTAAAAACATAAACGCAATAAAAACATTTCGATAGTTTTGTTTAAAACCTAATAGTTTCAAATGTACTCCTTTATCGTATATATAGCAATATAAACGTAAGTACTTAATAATTATATATTAACCGTTTCTAACAAACACGAGGCACGTCGAAATGTAAGTAGACCACAAAAAAGAATATTAAGTTTATATCTTGTTGTTGTTTTGTTTCCTTTTTGCATTGGGAAATTTGGTGGCTTCAGTTGCATTGTTGTCGACTCGACTTTATAAGGTTGCATGTGTATTGTATGTATATATAGGTAATTCTTCATAGATTTATCATTTGTAATGTATGTAACGCTTGAACGTTTTAACTTTAACAATAACTTTAACGTTGGTAATTATTTGTATATATATTTTTTTTTTGTTGCAGAAACTATTATGTCTTGACTGTACTAAAAACGTGCGTTAATCTAACAGCTGCTTTAATATTATTTATGTTTTGCTTTTGTGCACTAGAGAGATAGTTTTTATTCCTTTTGTTTCAAATTATTTACAACTAGCACTACAGCTTCTTGCTTTGTCGTTTTACTAATTTGGCGAGTATATAGTTTAAATCTTTCCATGACCCAAGTGATTTACTGAAATTTACGTGTGGCTGTGCGTGCCTTCCAGGCCTTGACTAGATTGTACGCGAAGTACAATGTGAATCCGTGTATCTGAAAGCCTACAAAACAAAAGCCATACCAGAACACTCCATACGGAAAGCCCTAAAAGAGAAGATAATGTATTATTCGTTTATGGTACGTTTTTTTTTTTTTTTTTGCAAAGAGAGTTCACTTACGCGCCATAGAAAAATGTCTGTCTCATCGAGCTCCACAGACTTGTCCATGGTCAAAAACTCCCACACGTCACTCGAGTAATAGGCGAAACAATATAACAGCGGCAGCACAGCCATTACGAAAATTGCAATCATATACTTTTGCATGTCGCGCACCTTGTTGCCGCGGGACGCTGAGAGACCAAGAAATGAGGTGAGCAGCGAGGCAGCCCAAACGTACTCCCACCATAGCGGCGGCGGCACCTCCAGCTCTTCAATTTCTAGCACAAATATGTCCAAACGATCCAATATATCCGACGTCAACTTGGCCAGCATGACAAAGAATAGCAGGGCATGAAAGAAAATGCAGTACTTTAGGCGCGATTTGTTCAACAAGCTGCAAATAGAGAAAAAAATGTTTAATTTCTATATGTATTTGTCTCGTTTGTTGGATTCTTCGATTGTTTGGTAGGCTGCAGCCTTTGGCTATCCAAAATGTGTACACAAACAATGTTGTTGTTGCTGTTGTAAACAGGCACACATGCTGACTGTCTCGCTGGCACTTTGCCCACCCACTCTGCGGGTGCTGCCTGGCTGGCTGACTGTTTGTCTGGTTGGTGTAGCCCGTCTGCAGCAGGAGTTGCAAGGTGATTGCTGTCAATTGCGGTGTCATGACCTTTTGTGTTTTGGCAATGCAGCCGCTTAGCTACTTGCAAGTAATTAGATAATTTTGCCAAGATTTTAGAAAGTGTTATTAACCTAATTTGATATGTGTTGGCCACTTTCTGCCTAAACTCGAAGTCGTTGCCATCGGTGCCCGCGACCATTGGACCGCCGCGAGTTGCCATTTCGGTTCGTCAATTTGATGCCGTTTTTATGAAAAATTGTAACTACTTAAACAAAATTTAACTGTCTTCAAGCACTTCTCACAACATTAGCTCGGTAGATAGGTTGTGGCGGTGGGTCGATTGCAATGATGTTGATGACACAAAAGAAGTGCTGGCTAACGCGAAAAAGACATTTCACTGTGCCAGCACAGCTTGTAGTAAATTGTGGCGGTCGGCCAATAGCCGGTCCTAGTGCTGTAAATCATCCTCAGATTTAAAAATAAAACGCGAAATGCTCATTTAATATAATTTTTTGTATCTTTGTAGCTGTACAATTTGCATAATTAGGTACACTTTTGTATGCAAATGTATGCTTTATTGAGCTTAAATTTGGTAAGTGGATATCTTGTAACGTTAGACTTGGAACTAATTTGCTCAGGCAACTGCGTCACTACCACCTGTTGCTTTTTTGCATTTAAATCCATAAATCAATGCACGAATGGCCGAACAATGAAGAGTGCAACAAGCGCATATTTAAAAATAAAATACTACATCCAAAATACCTACTTATTTTTATATTCTGTGTTGTTGCTCTTTCAAGACAATTCGCTACAGTTCTATGCGCTCTTTGTCTGAGCTCTTCGCTCACTGGGGCTACAAAAGTCGATTCAGCCGTTAAAGTGACATCAGTTCCTCGGCGGTATTCTTTAGCACAACGTCTTGACGGGAGGCGCATGCGATCGGCAACGGAGTTTTCATTTACTATTGACAATAAGCGCAATCTATTGATGCCAGTTATTGACAACTATTGCCTAATATTTTTTGCTGAGATAGGCAGCTGAGTTGCCTACACTCTTTTGTGTTTTAGTGTCTATGTGCTGCGCCCAACGGTAAAAATATATGTATTTATATAATTTTCATTAAAATTCAAATGACGCCCTTAGCATATTTTGCATTTACAAAAATTAATGTGTGTGCATATTTTATAATATTTCTACTTGTGTGTTTGTGCTTAAAATCTCTGTTGATATTCTCGAATTCGAATTTATTTTTGTACAAAAATTTTGCAGCTGCCATCACATCCGCTTGTCATTGTTGTTAATGCGTTTTCATTGTTTCGATTTTTGGCAGCAACTATCGCTCTTTGTAAATAAGCTGAATATTAAATATTAATGCAATCGTCAAGCTATGCATGTTGGTATTTGTGTGCCTTACAAGCTTGTGAATGCCATCGATCATGTGATATAACTTAGATAACAGTAAACAAATAACTATTATGAATTGTGTTAAATAATTAAGTGCTTGCACTCTCTGCTTGTCTCATTGCAGCCGATCTTCGTGTATTGAGTTCAATTAAAATAATTTATAACGCATCGAGTCCAAAGATAGTGTATCCATACCTGTATCCAAGACCCAACCATGTCTGCCCTTGCCGCTGAGAAACGCGCCTCGTTTGCGCGCCGGGCTGAGAGTTTGGTGGAGAGGGTGAGAATTTTGAATACCATATATGAGGTAAACGGTATCAAGTGACCAAAATGCGTGAGATAAACCAATTTTGCTTTTTGCTCTATGCTCTTTTGTTTTTTTTGTTTTTTTTTTTTTTTTTTTTAATTTGCAGTTTGTTAATTAAACACGAGCTGCCCAATTATTGCGACCTCTACAATGAACTCTTTCTTACAATAACATTTCATATTTCGATAGAGCATAAATACAATGCTTTCTCGCTGCTATATTTGTTCACATATATATAGTTAGTTCTATGTACATATTTTTGATATCAATATTTATTTGATTAGACGTTGTGGGTGTGGGTGTAAAGCATTACGAATTTAGACTCGGGCAGACGTGCTTATTTGACTTGGCTCGCTGCCCTGGCTTTGGCATGCTCTGTCAATTAATCTCTTATATTATATGCGGAACCAAACAAACATTTAGATATATATATACATATATTGTGCATGTAGATATAATATATATGTGGTAGCACTTGGTTGCGATTTATTGCACTTACAATTAATGAAGCGCATTAAATGTATAACGATCAAGGACCCGACATGTTTACCAACAGGAAGAGTGTTGTTCTGTCTAATCGTTCTATTACGAAATGGGTTCGCCTTTTCAATTGACTCTTTGTTTCTTAATTACTCCAGGGCACTGTAAATTTGGCGCAACGTCAACGACAATGACTGTCTGTTTTTCTCTAATAGCCTGAGATGTCGATAATTATGCTTTGTGTGGGGTACAAAATAGTCGATGTACGCTTGAGCTAAAAATAAGTCTCTCAAATTAAGCAGTTCGCGAAATTGGCTCTCTAATTGTGCATAGCGAATGCGTCTTTATCGGGCTGAGAAGCTCTTGCAGTGACATCAATTGAATGAAGACAGTGCAATAAATAGTTACATCAATGTATTTACATATCTGTCCATACATGCATATATGTACACACATACAAAGCTGTAGCATTAATTAAGCGGGCGAAGCAAACACAATCACTGCTGCCAATTCAGCTTTTTTCCCGTCAAATCTGGCTTTTTCCGAAG
>NW_022045864.1:1046793-1116057 GCF_001654015.2 Drosophila navojoa
ACCGCTTTTTTTTAGGCTTTTTTGTAAAAATTTTCAGCTTTTTTTTCCGTTTCTTCCATCTAAAAACAGCTTTTTATTCTGGTAAAAAGTTGGCAGCACTGAACACAATCCATTTACGAGCATACACATACATTCATAAACACACATACACACATATATACTAATACACATGCAAACACAGTTGGCCATTGACCGACCGAACATATAATTTGTATTGTTGCAACAGCAATTTTAATTGAACGCCAAATGGTGTGTGTAATGCTTAGACGGACGAGGGCAGTTCTTATCGTTTTGTTAATATTATATATTGTTATTATTTATATTTATTACTATTTATTTATAAACTGTGGAGGGAACTAGACAAATATTTAAATTTAAATGAAAATAATATAAATTCATATGTATCGAATTAAATTTATAAATTTGTTCTCCAAGTGTTTGTTCAAAGTATTTCCTCAAACTATTTCCCTTTAAATGTGTCTTAGAAGAATTTCCTCGAAGAATTTCCCCTTTGATGCTTCGCTGAACGATTACTGAAGATTTTCACTTTTTCTTTTTCTTTCTGTTACTTTACTTCACTTCACTTTACTGCACTGTACGATTGACCCCCACCGGGCCTGGGCGACTGAAGAAATGCTGCAACTGCTGCCCTATATATAGGGCAACTTTCACTCAAAGCCTAAGACGTGCTCAATTGTTAAGCCTGTCGATGTCTAAGTGACCAATTGGAACAGCCTCTGCTGCGTCAAGCATTCGTTAGCTTCGTAGGAGTCGTAGCAGTCGATCGTTAAGTGTCCAATGAGAACGCTCTCTGCTGCTCATTAGAGCTTCGTTTGACTTAAATACTGCTGCAAACTACATAATGAAAACTGTATGCTCGAATGACAAACGATCTTCTGTAGCTTCTCTTTGTCCCTTACTTTTATTGAGCAGAGAGACAGACGAATATATATATATATATATATATATATATATATATATAGACAGACATACGAACAGAATATAGAAAACAAACAAACACGCATTGTTAAATCGGATTACCTCATTAGCTTATGTATATCAATATTTATAATTAATAGAGGGCGTAGACAGCCGTTTCTGCTCTTCTCTTTAAGGACTTTGACTTAAGTACCTCGATAGGTATTGATATTCTATCCCATGCCCATTCTACCCTGAATTCATTGATGGGAAGTTAAGTCGCTAATTGCTGTCAACAATAATAATTCAACTACGATTATCAGAATCCGCAAAATACCATTACATTAGATTCAACTAACATCATAAATATTAGGAAAGTCTTACGATTGCGGTTTACGATTAAATGGTGCTAATAGAAAAGCCAGCATTAGCTGTCGTAAGGCGAAAGCGTCTCTTATTCGAATATGCTAAAAGGTATCAATCAATTTGCATTAACTGGGCTCAGATTTATTCGAACGGTGCTGGCGTTCTTATCATGACATGATGATGGTAATGTCTTTATCGGTACTGGCATATTTGCCTTATCGAAAAGAGCGAAGCAAATAATGAAAGAGTGGGATGAGAAACCGAGGCATTTAGCCAAGCGAAAAGAAGAATGTGAGGAACAAAATAAATGAACGATAAAAAGCTAATAAAGTGCAACATAAATAAATGCGTGCGTAAACATTGTTTGAAAACATCGAAAGAGAGAGAGAGAGAGAGAGAGAGAGTGAGAAAGAGGCATAGAGAACGCCAGAGAGGTAAAGAGATAAAGAAAGAGAAAGAGGGCTCGTAACTTGATTGCCTGCCAGAAAAATATTTGCAGCAAAGTCGGAGAGTTTGTACTTGAAATTTCATTGCTCTTTTGTTTTTGGTTTGTATATATACAAACATATATTCTTCGCTGTCCTGGCACGTGTGTTTGTATTGTCGCTAGGGCTTAAAGTGTCCTCTGTTGTTTTCCCGACTGCTTTTTTGCTTTTGTGTGGCTGAGAATTTGCCTTGCTTGTTTGTAAGTAATTTCGCATTGAAAGCCAAGCACTTGATTCTGTCCTGGGCTCGCATTTAAAGCGCCCTCAGCTCAATTCATTCTAGCGCCGAACGTCTCGATTTTAAAGAGACCGCTGATGCTTGACTACGTTTATCCAGGATGTCAGGTATTTCGATTAAATTAAAATGAGGATTAAATTTCATGAGCAGCCGATATCAATCGTTCAGTCGAGCCTTGAACGAATTTCAAATATTTATATTAGGAAATACAAATTTATTTTGATTGAAATTCTATAAACAGAATTAAACATGCAAATCAAATTATTCTATGCTGTGTGTGACCTGCTTTCAGAAGTTTTTTATTCTCATAGCAAAGTAATGTGATTATGTGCTCAAATTTGAGCCTGTCACACAATATTTGTTTTGGGTTTGTTTATAATTCATTTAAGCTGCATATTAATTTTTAATTGCCTTGTTTGCAATGTTGTCAACAAATTATGTTCCAATTTTATTTGCAATTCGAGCTTTTGTTGCTATCGCCGCTGGCATCGTTAAAGCTCAAAGAGAATGTAAATCACGTAACAATGTGTGAATGAGAAAGTGGATTACACGAACGCGTTGCGTATACGCCTCGTTGTTGGCCATTTATTGCACAACATTTTTATCAGCTATGGAAAATAGCAGAGGCAACGAGTTAAGGCGCGAATGTAATGTCTTAATTTCAATTTAATTAAAGCAACAGAATGGAATAAAAAAAAACGAAAGTGATTAATGAGCAGAGGCGAGAGGTGAGGCAGATGAGGTATTTTAAAGCGTGCAAAAGCGAGACAGACAAAGAATGGAAAAAACAACAGAGGATGTTGAGAATGAATAAAACGTAAATACTGTGTATAAGAAGTAATTAAATAATTGAATACATTACTTCTGCTGCTGCTTTTGAATGTAGTTTTTAATTCAATTACCTCTCAATACATATTCAATTCCGAACCGATTGAAATGAGTTATATGCATATATAATAGAAACTCTATATCGATTAGACCCTCAGCTCTGCGTTGACTCTTAGACAGAAATGCACAGACTTGGCCTAATCTATTTACCTCTGGCTTATCAAAGAATGTGTATTAAGGTCAAGAGCATTGCACTTTATTGCAATACTTTTGCTCGATATACCCCGTTTTGATACTCTTGCTATGTGTACAGGGTATATAAAAAGTGAAAGCACAACCACACAACAATAACAACAACAAACGCCTAAGCATACAAATAAACAATATACTAACAACAGCGACGTCAACAGCAACAACAAAAACAATGTCAGCTACAATTACCCAGGCAGGTGCGCAAAGCAAATAAACAAGAACAACTGCGAGTAGAACAACTGCAAAACAAACTACATAGAAAAGACGCGTTACTTAAGCGTAGGGCGTTTCATGGGCTTGTCGGAGGCGTGACAATAAGTAAACCCAACAAAAAGCCAACAAACAATGGCAAAAAAAAGTTTGCCATGCGCTCAGTGCGGTGCATACTCGAAGGCGCAAAAGCTGCCAAGCAATTGAAAAGCCCGTAAGCCTCTTGCCAAAGTCAACCAGCTGTGTCAACGGGGGCGTGGCACAATGTCTGTACTCCTTGAATGGCTATGTAAATAAGTGCCAGATAATACAAAAGTGTTAAACAAAGCCATTTAAAAGAAAAGAATGCTGCCTAAGTTCAGCCAAATGAGATTGTGATTGAGTTTCGCTTGATTGACTCAAGTTGAAGGCAAAACAAAAACAACTTGAAAGTGAGCGAACGATTAAGGATTTGATCAGCTTAAGACGTAGCACTTGATGAGACAATGAGTTTTGAGGTATGAGTTTGCTAAGAAAAATGTAGGAAAGTGCTCTAAATAGATTCGGGTTCGAAGTCATGTATTTTAATAGGGAGAATAGCTGTTTATTAATTCGAATAGCTAAGACTGTACATTTTGGTTTTTCTTATTTTCTATACAAAATACATATATAGAATTTCATTAATAAATTAAGTTTCTATTTATATTAAAATAAAATAGCTTGCCAACGAAGACCTACGGTCTAACTTTGTCCCCGGCAAATATTAAATAAAACTTAAATTTTCCTTAATCAAACCTCTTGTAAATACATGAGGTGGCAAGAAATATTTGTTGCTAAATATTCCCGTTAAAGTTTGCTGTCGTAATTTGAATTTCAACGAAACGCAACCCATGGATTATGCCATAGTGTCGCAGTTTTTATGCAGGTTTTTCCAACGACACTTTTTCTGCTGTGTCAGTGCGAAACGGAAAAAAATGGCCTGAAAAAGAGGAACTCATCAGACTTATGGCCGTGCTCATTGACAGCCGTGATATTCACGGGTGAACGTGAGCAGCATTTCACATTCACATATTCGCACTCGTATTCACTTCTTCATTATTTTCGCGCATTGTTTCACGGCTGGAGGGCTCGCTTTTCTTGTCGTCTATTTATTATTTATATATATATTAAATATGCATATGTTGATAGTTGAACTATTTTGCTATCTAGCAAATGCATTTTTAGCATACGACTGTCATTGTTGTGTTGCTCTGTGCCTGTGACAGACCCAGAGCTGCGTGGGAGTGAAGGGCGCTCTGCCTTTTGCTGGCTTGACCTACGCCACGTAAATATCAAATGCGCATATTTTGTGCGACTCTTTGGCGGAAATGGCATTTGGGTGGCTTTCGCTGCTAGCTGGATAAATGAATGGCGACGGCGGTTTTCTTCTTTTTCTGTCAGCTGGTAAATTAGCGCATCAAAACAAAAAGGCGCTTAGAACGGGCAACAACAATGGCGACGGCCTGCGCCATAAAGAGACGGCAAAAACAATGCATCTGAGAGCGAAAGCTAAAACAAAAGCAATCATATATATAACACGCACACACACTAGCATACACACACACTCACACACATTTACAGTGCGTGGGTGTTGAAAAGTGGATGGAGCTCGCAAGTAGGCAACGAAATTTCGCAATGTGCTTAAACACTTGGCGTGGGCGTCAACTGATGTTGCCAGATTGTTAAATAATAATAAATAAAGGCAACTGATTAAAGAGAATATTAATCAATGTGTACTTCAGTATAGTAAGTAGAAGTTTAGTTGATGACTACAAATTAAGTTTTAAAAGATACAATTAATGAGATTAGACGCTTTTACATTATTAACATATACTTTACCACAAAGTTTCTTATAGACAAAAAAAAAACATATATTTAGTACAATGAATTTAATCAAACATAATATTCAGATGTATTATAGATAAACATTTATAGAAAAGATAACTGATTCTGCTGTTTCATCTTATTTATGGCAAACCTATTAATTTTGTTACATAACTATCTGGCAACGCCTTAGGCTCTGACACAGCCCACCTGCCTGCCTGACTGCCCTACAGCCCTACAGCGGCGCTCTGACACCCCCGCACAACAAAATTTAATGCCTTATTTTGCGTTGCAACATCTTGGGATGCTGTACCATTACCATTACTCACACTCACTCACACACACAGACACACAAATTCACACATACACACATAGCAGCATCAACGACTCCTACCATTACCATAACATCTTTTGGGCATTTTGTTTTGCTAGCAGCTTCGTAGCGGTCGCAGCGACGCTTCGTGCCTGCCTCGTTGTCGTCGTCGTTGGCGCTTCGTGTCTCTTCCGGCGGCGTCAACGCATCCAAGCTGCGCTGATAAGGCAAATGCGGCAACAGCAGCAGCAGTCGTCGTCGAACCTTCGAATCGTTGAAATCGAAATACGTTTGCAGCGGCAGAGCTGCGGCCCGTTGAGAAAGGAACTGTTCATTTGGCGAATTCGCTGCCAACTGCGTCTGAGCGCCTGGTACAGGCAAATCCGAAAACGTTTGTGTGTTAGCCCCGTTGTTGTTCGTGTTTCGAAACAAGTGTGTTGTGAATTTCGATTGCAGGCTGACATGTCCAAGCCGGTTACACCCCAGCACCGAGCAGTGGGAACTGCCGAGAAGATTAGCGTAAGTTATGGGCCCCTTCGAGCAGCCAGCTCAGTGACTGACTGCTACGGCGGCTGCCATCTGTGTGCTTAATTATGTGTTAGCGATGCCATCTGCTCTGTCATATGCAATTTCTCGACCACCTGCAGTGGCAGACCGCCAAAACGTGACTAGTACGTGACTTTGAGGTTCATCTGGAATGCAATGGCGCGCATTTGTGATGCTCAACTCAAAGCCTGGGCTCAACTGCACACACACACGCTCACATGCAAAAGGGGACAAAAGTCCGCTCAAGCCAAATGACCTTGCATGCTGTTTGTGGGCGCGTATGTGTGTGTGGGTGTGTGTATGTTAGTCGCTTTGGTGTTTGCTGCGTGGTGCCTTTTGGTTGCTGTCATGTTGGCCCCACAAAGGGCACAGCATAATTTTTGTCCTGCGACTCATAAAAATTGCATAATTGTCGTTCTACATGCGTGTGTGTATCTGTGTGTGTGCGAGTCTAGCTGTAACTGTAATTGTAACTGTAACTGTTGTGTGCATTGTGTATGCTGTTGTGCGTCCATTACCGTTAACATAGTCATTTACGTGCCATTTGCGCTAGCATCTGGCAGACCAAATAAATTGAGGTGCCCAAATTGCCAACGAGCGTGGCTGCTGGCCGTTTATTAAGTTTCTTATTAACGGCCCGCCATAATTGTTGCAAGTCATCTCACACTGTTCAACAGGAATTGGAGACTGGGTAATTAGGCATAATACAAATTGATGATGCTGCATTTGTTTCATTGTCTCGTTGCGTATATGGGATGCGGGCAGCTAAATTTATCGCGGACTGCAAAAGGTTTTCCATGTTTTTATCTCTCCCTCACTCTCTCTGTCTCCCTCTCTCTCTTTCTCTGAATATAAGTTTTAAAATTATATATAGATTTTTCCAATTTCTCTTCAGCTCTATTTAGCATATGTCACTTCAGCCTTGCGTGCACACTGTTTGTCCACTTTAATGGCAGCCCCACTCAGTTCTGGCCCCTTCCTGCCGCCTCCTGTCGTGTTAGCTTAGTCTATGTTTAACTGAATCAGCAGCGAGAGAGTATGCAACGTATTTTTTTCTGTTGTTGGCTTAACCAAGCGCAAACGCTGCATGCCCCGTGGCGTGTGCGTCCGCATTCAATTTCAATTCCAAATATGCTGACAACCCAAACTTATATCCGTTTGCCTCATATAATAACATGCTACGAATTTCTCTTTTGCGTGCTCCAATTTTCTCAGATTCCATTTATATCTGTTTTTTTTTTTTTTTGCTTTCCTTTTTTTTCAGCTTGTTTCTTTCTGGCATTGTTTTCTCATTCCGTTGAGCTGTTGTTTTATTCAACTGCTGACTTTGACTCTTTTGTTCTTAGCCAACCGCGAAGAATGCAAAATTAATTAAACGAAACTCCACTTTTGACCCTGAATTCAGTTTTTCCCCTCAATCTCAATTCTGATCCAGATCCAGATTTAATTTATGTGGAATAATATAAAATTTTTATTGTATTCTATTTGGACATCTCTTCAGACTAATTCCAGTTTGCTAAATAAATTTATAATTTAATAGTTTTATTCTTTCCAGTATATTTATATTTTTAAATAAATTGAAGTATATAAATTTTTTGGTTTCGCACAAAATCTTCAAAATAATATAGGACATCTGTAGAGTTATTTATTTTGCAACTCTGATTATATTTTTTTCATTTATTTTTTATGCGTTTCGTAGAATATGTGCACAGTGCCTCGGGTTGCTATAGATGTATATGTACGCATACATATGTATATATTATATACGACTACACAAACACACATCACATCAGTGTTGCCAATTTGGCCTATTTCAGGCTAGAAAATGAGCACGGAGTGGGATAGCCAAAGATCTAGGCAGATTATGCACAAGTCTTAGTCCTTATCTAATAAAAATGTCATCTAATACTTAATTAATTAATAATTAAACGTTTTAGCATATCAATATTTATACAATATATACTTGAGCAGCGTAATAAGGTAAACCGATTTAAGTATGCGTGTTTTCTCGCATGTCCGTCTGTATATCTGTCTGCCTACCCAACAAAAGCAAGGGACGAAGAAGAAGTACAGAAGAAAATTTATGTGATCTATATGTATGCAACAGTATTAATTTCGTACGTATATGTAAGTCAAACGAAGCTCTAATAATTCCAGCAGCAGAGAGCGCTCTCATTTAACACACTCAAAGATCGACTGCAACGACTCCTACGAAGCTAGAATGCTTGACGCAGCAGAGGCTGTTCCCAATGGTCAATTAACGATCGACTGCAACGACTCCTACGAAGCTGACGAAGCTAGAATGCTTGACGGAGCAGAGAGTGTTCTCATTGGCTACTTAACGACCGACTGCAACGATCCCTACCTGACGTCGGGCAACATTTGAGCACGACTAAAGGGCTTTGGTGAAAGTCGCCCTATATATAGGGCAGCAGCTGAAGCATTGCTTCAGTCGCCCAGGGTCAGTCGTACAGTGCTGTATAGTGAAATAAAGTAAAGTGAAGTGAAGTGAAAGGTATGGTCGTTCAGCTAAGCAATAAATACTTAGAAGAAATACTTACAGGAAATATTAAGAGGAGATATTGAGAGGAGATATTAAGAGGAGATATTGAGAAGAAATATTAAGAGAAAAAAGAAAGTATTATGCTTAATGCTTTCATCTAGCCCGCTATTCCAGCCTGTCAGTTTAGCCACAATCAAACTTATTTCGGAGCTCAATAGCTGGCAACACTGATTCACATACACATACACATACGCACATGAACTACACTCGCATACACATAATCAAATATCTTCCATTTACATGCGTCTCGTTATTGCAGCAGCAAAAGAGAGTGAGAGAGTGAGAGAGAGAGAGATTGCAAGAGAGATTGTGTGTTTGGCGGAGAGAGAGGGACGTTGGGTAACATAATATATATTCTGCCAATTTTTGGGTGTAATTTGTGGACTTACACGGCAGCCAAATATGGTAGAGCGATCGGAGAGCAACCTCTTTATGGCCCGGCCCGCCCTTTAATCAGGCATTTCACTTGTTTGGCTGCCCTTTGGATTGTCTGTGGGGCATCAGTTGAGCAAGTTTATGGCCTTGGCATTGAATAAACTTTCATTACATCAAATTGCCAAAGCAATCTAAAAAATGCCATGCCTTTCCAGCATGTGGGTGTGTGTATATATGTGTGTGCATGTGTGTATGCATGGGTGTTATGCGAGACCTTCGCTTAAGAGAATTTTCTTTATTTGTACGTGTACAAATAGTTTTGCTGGTGAAATGAACCCAAGACAATTTCTAAGCTATTATTTATTCGCTTTAAGTTTTCAAAGTTGTTTTATTTACTTATTTTTGTTTTATTTCTCAGCATTTGATATTCTTTGAACTCAAATCATAGCTTTAATTGCATTTTTAATGAACTTTTTAGTTCCATTAGAGTTGTCCTCCCAATAAACATTACACATACGCAGCGAGACTTTCGAGAGGAGGACCCAGCTGCTCCTAGCACGTTTCTGCTGCTGCTTTGTAGCATTCGCCAACAACATTGTGAATATTTTCATTTTAATGCCGACGTTAAACTTTTTGCCATTGGCAAAGTGTCAAAGTTTTCAAGGCAACGCAGCGCATACGCCGCATAAGACAAGCAGCCTTACAGCCCTTCAGCCATGCCATGCCATGCCATGCCTACAATCGTTTCCGTCAGGCTGACAGCTTGGCTGTCTGCATGATGCTTAAAAAACTTAAATAACCTTTAATTGGTGTTTTTTTTTCTCTCTCTCTCTCTCTTTCTCTCTCTCTCTCTTTCCCTCTCTCTTTTGTAAAAAACCTACCTATTGCGGCTTCTAAACTTTGCCTCTATTTGCCGGGTCAAAAGTTTTGCCGTCACTTTTTCGTTGTATGATTGACAAAAGTTTTTTCAAGCATGCTTCACGTACTTTTCGTATTCGCACGCCCTTTATTGCGCAGTTCCCGAAATCCCGACAAAGATTCAAATGCGCGTGTCGGAGCATATAAATACATATATCAGGTATTACGTGAGCTTGAACTTTGCGCTGCGTCGCCTATAATGCCATAATTCCTAATAGGATTTCCGAATCTCCAAGGCATAGCTGGCGAGGGATAATTTTCAATTAGCAGCTCGTTTGCGTGCCATTCTATGCCCGCCTCCATTATGGGCAGCTAAAGAGCGACCGTTAATGAAGATGATGGCAAAGACTTTTAAGTTAAACTTAATATCCGCCTTCGGGGAAGTAGGAGTGAAGTTTATGCGTTGATGCCAATGACGGTTTAGTGATCTGGAAGTGATTTACAAGCTGACAGTGTTAATGATGGCTTAAGTCACGCTCAGCTAAGTAGAAAACCAATTTAGCCATGGACTTGAGGAGGGGAGTGCATTACGCAGCTCTGCTTCAATGAGATTTTCATTTGCAAACGGTCAGATGAATAAATAGACTCGGCTTACCTGAGCGGGTGTATGCAAATTTTGTATTATAATTCGACGAAACATTCCTTTGCAAATATTAATGCAATTCGTTATTGAATTGTGAATACACGAAATGCTCGCCAATGCGTGAAATATCATTAAATCTGGGCTCAATGGCTTCACTTGACCGTTACGTAGTTGGCAGCCATTTTACAAGCAGAAATTGCTTAAATTAATATTTAATTATCGGCTCTGATAGTTTTGCGTGCTAGATAAGGTGAGATAAAACTTGGGAAGCTGATTTATATTTATATTTAATTAAATTAGGATCTATCAAAAAAGTGATTAAAATTAAATTTTGATATAACTTTATTTACGGCTGCTCATTTATTTATTTACTTAATTATAATTATTTGAATTTAAATGAGAATTTATGGTTTGAACTCGCATTCGCCACGGGAAATTCGTATGTAATTTCGATATGAAAGTTGATTAATGTGCCAATATTAAACCGTTCTGCGTGCACTGCGCGAATTATTTATTGGCAAATAGCAGCCGTAGGCCAATTAGAGCTCTGCCAATCTGAAATGTGCCGCATCATGGCAGCCACTTAAATATTAATCCCAACTAATGGCTGTCAGGCATCGATGAACTGAAATGTGCGAATTGCCATAAAAAAAAACAACTTTAAATTCGATTAAATGTATGCACATTTCATATATATTTATAATTTAATCAGTTCCACGTTTCACAGATGGAAAACCAAACGAATGAAGTGAACAACAAATATTGGTAATTATTGAATTTGCATTTTGCACACCTGCGGGACGCATCGGCAGACATTTATGCAATGCTTTCAGCCATATCAAACGTGTAACATCAATTTGATGAGCAAACAGACACATCCGGCTGGATGTCTGCGTATTGGCAGGCGACACATGACAGCACTTAACCACACAAATATGAGTGCCTACACATACACACATACATACATATGTATGTACGTATGTGTAGCAGCTGAGAGACGGTTGCCCTGTGAATGTGGATGTGGAATGTTATTATCTGAATGGGAGCGTAATGTCGGCAGAGACTTCATATAGTTCTACAACTTTTCTAAATGAAATAGTAGAGGCAAACTTTGTCGTTCGTTCTTCTTTGCACTCACTAAACAATTGTCAGTGGTATTCAATTACAGGGTATCAAATACTCGACCATCTAACTTTGAGTTATATTACTTGCTTTATTTTTCCGGATGTGGCAAGCGCTTTGGGATATCAACGAGCCCAGAAGTGTATCTGCCAACACAAGCATGTAGGCATCCTATGTGTGTGTGTGTGTGTGTGTGTGGGTCTGTGTTTGTGTCTATATGTGGTTATGAACCAAAAATCCATTTACGCTTGAATACATTTTGGTCATGATGAAGTGGACAAAAACGAACAAACTTTGGTGTTAGCCATAAACAAACAAACAGCATTTGTTAGCTCAGCTAGTTGGACGGAGCAGCGAATACAAACAAGGACAGCCAGAGAGAACAAACTGACGTTTAAATTATGAATGCAATAAATGTAACTTAATATAAGCTCAGGGATTGAGTTAGACCCAGCAAACGTTGATTAGGCCGGGCGTGCCGAGGAGCTGCCTGCTGGCAAGTGAGCGAGCACAGAAATGTGTCGAGAATTTAGTAACAAGCACTTGGTTAGATAAACTTGCCGCTTAAGTGTTACAGTTGCCGTTAGCTGTTAGCATTGCTTTTCCTAGAACAACCTAGAACGGTTGGGGTCTTGGCACAGCCTTTAGCATCGAACTGCAGGAAATGTCCTTGACTGCAGTGAACAGCCGCATAGAAACTTTTAACTAACCACTGTTATTTTTTCCGTTGAGTGCCACTGGGCAGTGCCTCGCAAACTATTTTCTATTCGCTTATCAATATCAATTTGCTGTCTGGAAATCAACAACTTTCTCCGTCAGTTTTCATAGCCAACGTAAAAGTTGCAGATCTTATAAATTTGCGTGTCAAGCTGAAGGCGACTACAATTTCATTGTATTCAGCTTGGTCAAGGTAAAGTTTATGCAACAGACAAAAGTATATATAGATATATATGTATATATACTACATACATATAGTATATGTACCGATTGCATTTTCTTGTTCCAAAAAGTTTAGAGTCTCGTTGTTGTTTCGCTTGTTTTGCTTGGGGATTTTTGTTCATTTTGAGCTGTCAACATGCAACAACGGTTGCCACTGTTACAGTTGCAACAGTTGCTGACACTGCACATGCATACACGTATACCTAGAACATGCATATGCATATGCATCTGAATCGCCATCTGCTTCTGCTTCAGCATATGTTATGCTGCACCACTAAACGTTGCTCTTTGTTGCCGTTGCGATGCTTGAATGCCTGGCAAACATGCATAAAACTATATCACTTGCCCAGGCGGTATGGCTGCCGGCAGTGTGGGCGGGGCAGCCCCACGCAGCCATAGTTGAGCCATTGCCCTTCAGCAAATATGCATATATATATGTATATATGTGTGTGTGTGCGTGAGAGTGTGTGTGTGTATGTGTTGTATACGTGTCAACTCATTGACCTCGTTGCTGATGGCTCGACTCTTCGCATCAAATACCTATGCAAGCTGGATGCTTGGCTGGCATGCTTAGCAATTTTTTCTCTATTTTTCTCCGTCTCCCTGTGAGCTTTGCCATCGCTCGTTTCCTGCCTACAGCAGCTCGCGCAGCCCTTTTCGCCTTTTGATTCTGTCGTGACTCTGCATCATTACCGGAGCAAGCCCCGACATTTAAATGTCGTAATCGGATAGCTCGACCTCCCTGGCTCATGTCATGTGAGTCGACAACGTGGTCAGGTTTCTGATTTAACTGGCAGCTATCTGACCAGAGGAGATTTCTGTCATGTAATGCATTACGAGCGCTTCGTGTATATACGTATACATGAACATAGTATATCCTCAGAGTGAGGTTAAATTGGATGTAACCTCGTGCCCCAAATATAGAGGAAGCTGTATTGGTAAAAGATAAAATTGATGATACAATTGTAAGTAAATTACAGTAATTATTTGATGTTTCGCTCTAAGGGACATCGGGGATAGCGTGGTTGGGGCATATAATTATACTTATTCACCAAGTGAAAGCTTTCTTTTCTTCAACAACAATTTTCCTCTCCATCTGCCAGTCCGTCTATTTGTCCGTTTTATTCCAGTTGTGAGCTATATGAAAAGTACGTCTATCGAGTATTCCCAACACATAAGGACACTGAATAGTTCAATTTCAAATTATTCTGCCAATGCAGCGAGCTGAAAGCTTTCCCACACCTACGCTCGATGCGTGGCATGCCCCAATTAACGACGATTTCGGCATTTAATGAAGCGTATGTCAATTAAGCGCGTTCCAGTTGAATTTAAAAACTCGTGTATCTCAATTGAATGAAGCACAAGTGCAAGGCAAACAATTTCAAAACATTGACCCACTGGAAAGTCAATTAAAATGCGCGCCCTACAGCAATGGGAATAAATGTTAACAAGCATTCGAAATTGTTTTTTATATTCCAAGCAGAAGGAAATATAAATCAAACGATTGAGCCAAGTGCTTTGCTATTCCTTTGTTGTAATTGATTGATATGAATGTTTAGTTGAGAAAAGCAATAGAGACCAAAATGCCCCGGGCAAAGCACAAAGCTGTGAGTGAGCAATTGCAATTCAGAAGCACAGACGTACATGGACGACAAAAAATCGAGCGACACCTCATTATGTCTCATATGCCAGCAAAAGCTTTGCACATTACGTATACGACATGTGCGGTTGAGCGGGTGCATAAAACTCCTTCACTTCAGTGCGATAGCCACTCAGCAGCCACAACATCAATCAATCAAGCAATGCGTCAACCCCAGCGATAACAACTAACGTCGTATTGACGTCTCGTGCCGTTTCGTGACGCGGCCAAGTCGGGGGCGACATTGGCAGGTCGTAAAGTGCAGTCAGTCGAGCGGCAGGTGCTCGCACATCAGAGCTCTGCACAATTTACTGTCAATTTCATTATTTATAAACGTTTTTTATGGCATTATCGAGCGGATGGGCATGCTTTATCTGAGCTTGATGCTGTGTCGTAAGATTATGCTGATCTGCAGACTAAATATTAGTTGCTCGCTTTACATGCCATATATATACATATGTATATGAATGTGGGCTCGGAGCATTGGTTAGTAGGTGTAATAGCAAGGAACACTCACAGATAAAATGAAATTATGTGATTGATGTTATAGCAGGCAGCTTTGTATTCTAAAAATCAGCATTGTATTATAGCAGACAGCTTTCGTTCTGTAGCATAAATACATATTCTTTACGTTAATATGTGATCAAAAAGCTTCAGAGCAAATATTGTTATTATTGTTAATATATCATTATTTTTTGTATTTTTATTCTTTATTTTGGCTCTTCTTTACAAAAAGAAAGAAACTAACGTGGCTATAGTAGTAGTAGTAATAGTAGAAGTATTGTGTCATAGCAGTCAGCTTCTGAATTGGTTGCCCTGCATCTTCTTATGTTACCTTCTTCTTCATCTCGCGTCTGAAACGGCCAATTAACTGCAATTGATTTGTGACGACAATGCGCGCAGTTTCCATGTTTTGCTTTGTTGATACAACAATAACTCTTGGCTGGCATTGCGGGCCTCGTCCCAAACGTCATTCGCAGAAGCTGTAATTCCATTTCGAGCTGCATAGTCAACGACAATATTTGCGTTGTATTTGTTTTGTTTGTTTGCCTAGCTCCCGGCGCTCTCGTCTGACCGTGTGTCTCAGGGGCGTGTCATGGCAGTGGCGTTATGCACAATGCTTTTTATGTTAACGTTCAGTTGCATTAAGCCAGCATCTGAGCCTGACTTTATGGGCGCCCTGGGCTCTGGCTTTTTTATTGGCCACCAGGCCGAGCAATTATGCAAATTTATTGCGGTAGTCTCGCTAGCGCCAACATCTACATGTTTTATTTATGTTTTTAATTTGCAAAACGCAACTTTTTTTTATTGGCATTCGGCGAACAGGATGTGCAGCAGCAGCCCTGTGGCTCGGTTTACCTCTACATTTTATAGCAAGTCCATCTATTTTTATACCATGTCCATGGATAGTTCTGCATGGGCAGGCTATTAAAAGTTGATGATGCTGCATTTGCATTTCCATTTGTTTACCAACCTCACTGTCTATTTGCATGCTCTACACAAATACACTTTGGACCACATTAGGGAGCTTAGGCAAATTGTGCGGGGCCAAAACATATTGGACTAGAGAGACCCTAGAAACGAGTGATTGCTACAATGCTCTTTGCCCTAGTCTTTTGACACTTTTATAGTTTCACTCAATTTCAATAAGTGCTTGGCGGCCAAGACTGTGTGTCTCCCCGCCTCACTGCCTTCCTCTTTGGGCTGGATATCAATGTGTAAAGGACTCGACGCCCAGTTCAAGGTGTGGCCCTGGTGTATTTGTTTGCCATCAGCTTAAGTAATTTATAAATTGCGATCTCCATCAGTCGAGCTCAAGTGCGAAATTCTAACGACTATAAATAGTTGGTTGCAATTCCCAGTCAAGTTTGCCTCGGCTATAATTTTCCAACTTGTATATAATTATATTTAAGCAGTTAATTGCGAATTAGTAACTAGTTGACGCTTGCAGTTAGCGAGTTCACATAAAGGAATAGAAAAGTTCGTTCGCAACTCGCTTTCCTAATGAACCTAATTTGGTCAGTTAATTTTTGGTTTTTCCGCCGCTGCACAATTTCCGTTGCCTACTTCAAAGCGTCGGTTGCATGCGTTAATCTTTCTACTGAATAGCTAAGCTTTCATATTAAAATGCGCTTTACGCATTCGCCAAATTCATTTTGTAATTAGAATTCGCCATTTTACGTTTTACAAGAGTTAACGGAAACTGACGTGCACATACTCCACTCATATCAGAATTGATTTTCACTGAGATAAATCAAGGTGTCGTTTGTTTAATTTTTTTTGGTTATGAACGTTTCAGTAATAATTCAGATAAGAATAGTATAGCTTAAATATCTAGACACTTGAAATTCCTAATAAGTTAGTAAATTTGTAATCAGTTTTTCACTTTTCCGTGTATATACCTTTTTTACATAAACACACATGCAAATCCTCAACTATATAAAGTAATATTTCGCTAATTCCTGTAAAATATGAATTTACTCTAAGTAGAATATTTAGGCTTTATTCTCCTCTGACTCCTACGCTAAGGATCATATTATTTAGTCAGGGTATTTGGGGTTCAGTCTCCGCTGACCCTGCTCTCAGTTGCTTCTTTGGTCATTTCATGCCAGTCATATTTCACGCATGAGCTTGTTTTAATGGCGACGTGAATATGATTTTGCCTTTTAGTTTGCTTTTACGTTCTGCTTTGAATGATTTTGCTTAACGCATTAACAAAGCAGCGCCATTATTCAATTCACGTTTGATTCTCTACTTTCTGTTTCTCTTTTTCGGCCTGCAGAAATACAACATCAGCACGGAGAAATGCGGCGATTTGACGGTCATTGTGCAGGTAATTGATATATAAATTGATTATAGATAAATGCAGTTGATTAATAGCATTTCATTCCCAGGGCGATCTGTCGCAGCAGGAGAAACGCGCTGTCTTCATAACCGTGCACGATCTGGGCTGCAATCGTACGTAGTTCGCAAGAGGATAGAAATTATTTAGATTTGAGCTCCCTTACTTACCGCATGGGGCAGATAATTCATTTCAGGAATTCGTGAGCAGTCCATGCATGACGGAAATCAAGGAACGCTCTTGTTTCATACACGTCGATGTGCCCGGCCATGCCGACAACGCAGATGCTCTGCCCGACAATTTCCCCTTTCCATCGCTACAGGCGCTGGGCGAAGATTTGGTAACGGTGCTCGATTATCTACATGTGAAATATGTAATTGGTCTTGGCGAGGGGGCCGGCGCAAACGTGCTCGCCCGTTTCGGTCTCGCCCATCCCAGCCGGGCCTTGGGCCTTATCCTGATCAATGCCACGGGCAGTGCTGCAAGTGTCTTGCAGTCCTTCAAGAGCAAGGTGCGGGTTCTTGTCAGTGCCCTTGCTTCGATTGGCAATTAATTTATGTCATGCCCTTTCGCATTTACAGTTCATTAGCTGGAAGAGCGACGAGGTGGCCCAGTCGGCTGAAAGCTTTCTAATGTATCACAAATTTGGACATGTAAGTAATCGTTGTTGCAATTGCCACCCACTGCCACTAAGTGTGCCCCTAATTGTGTGTGTATTCAGTATGGGTATATATATACGTGTGTGTGTGTGTGTGTGTGTGTGCGAGAATGTGTCTGTTGTGGTTAATTAATATCTGTCTCCTATGTTGTATTTACTTTATATTATTTTTTGTCTATTTTATGTTGTGAACTGTTTTACTTGGCACTGCAGGTCATGGAGGTAAACAGTCTTACAGTGTACTTAAACCCCAGTCTTTCTCAGCTCTCCTTAGTAGCTGCTTATCTGAGATACTGCTCTCTTTATTACATAGATTTATTAAATTAGTCTCCAACTGTTTCAGCTTTATACAAATTCGCTCAAAAATCTATCAGCTTTAGGTCTTCTGACAACGCATGTTTATTAATGTTTGTTTCCCTTTTATTTTTTTATTATTTCTCTTTTAGACCACGGTACGTAGAACCTCAATCAAGAAATCGGCCAATATGAAAAAATCGAAATTCTTATTTACATTTACTATATATATTTTATAGTCCACCATATATGTATGCTTGCATGCTTTCTTGTTTTGCATGGCTTGAGTTTTGTAGCTGTCAGCTTTCTGTTGTAGCGTGGCGCCGCCAGGTTAAATATTTTCTAATGCAAACGTTCTGCTTATCCACACTGCACAACAATAATTAAACAATATGAATCGTAACAAATTAAACACATAGCAAATTGTTGGCGAGAATCCAGATAAGGACAAGATCGTATCCGAATATCAGAAGCGTTTGCATCGCTCATTGAACAGCAAGAACATCGGCCTCTATGTCAAGGCGTTCATGAAGTATGTGAACACGTACATATATTGAAATTGAATAATTATTTTACGCTTAATTTATGCTAACAATTCGCAGTCGAAAGGATCTGACACTGAAAGGTTGCAAAGTTGATGTCATTTTGATTACGGGCATGCTCAGTCCGTACGCCTCGATGGTGGAGAAGTTGCATCGCGACGTGGAGAAAGAGCGCGTAACCATTCTGAAAATTGAACGCGCTGGCGACGTATTGGCCGATGCTGTGAGTTACACATACACCATTCAATATTAAAATAACATCATGTCCCATCATACTATTGCAGCCTTCCAAGGTGGCTCAGTCGATACTATTATTCTGCAAGGGCCAAGGATTGCTAACATCGATCGTGATGCCCGGTGTGGATCGCGGCCGCTCCTACTCTACTGCCAGCTCTGGTTCCTTCGAGCGTCGTCTATCGCGTGGCGTTTCCATGGAGGACTACGACAAGCCAAACATACGCCGCCTAAGCATCATGAACAGTGAGTCGCCCAAAAAGGAGTAATCACCAAACCAAACACTGTTACACATAAGCGAGAAGGCACCAGCAACAGATCTAACGTATCGTCGTGTAACTATGTTAAACATTACGCATATTTAAATTAATTACTTAACTTAGTAAGTGAAAGTGTTAACTTTTGTCAAATGTAGAGGCCAAACAATCATTACATGATGCAATCGTATTACCTTTTAGCCAATTGAGCAACATGAATTTTAAGCCACATTTTAATTAGTAAATGTTTTAACTAACAAAAATATTGAAAACAAAAAACAATAAAAAAAAAGAAACAACAAAAGAAAATAATTAAATTATTTCTCAAAAGGCAATAGTTTAGTATTATGTAATCCCAATGTCCCACCTTTGAAACCAAATGTGTAACGGATCATATCTCTCTCAACTTGAATAATTCGTCTAAAATGTCTAATACACATATATATATACACACACATACACACGAGTACAAGCAATCATCTATTGTAATACCTCCGATTAGTATCGTACCTAAAAAAAGATAAACTCAAATGAGAAAAACTGCAGCACTCCCAAATTTTAAAATTTTTTCACAATATTTTCGAAACATGTATTTTCAACCAGTCAACAAATACTTTTTAAATAACGAACAAGAAGTATATATTTATATACACAATTGATATATAGTGTAAGTTCAAAGCACCACAGCATTATGCTGCTTATCGAAGGTATTTATGAATCCAATCGGGCACCGAAAGTAATAAATATATTTAATGTGTTTAATCAAGTTAATAAAGCAATGCAAAGCAAATCATGAAAACAGAAAATAGAGGATAGAAAATTGTTGTAGCTACGCTTGTAGAGATTTTGCGAAGCAATATTGGCTTTTTAGTGTGATGCAAATGCTTTAGACATCAAAATCAAAAATAATTCACGCACTTTAATATATGATGTAGCAATCATAAAACAATAAAGTTCAAAGTTCAAAACAACTCAACGTTCTAAATCGGGTTTCTTTTTATTAAAAATATAGTCGTCGGTTATTGCATTTTAATGGGACTATCAAATGGACTTATTCCGTTTGCAACATTTTCAAAAGTATATATTTCGATATTTATCGAAAATCTTGATCAACTCAGCGGGTAACCGACGCGTATGATTCAGCAGCATGTTGCTGTTAAATTTCGCAGAGCAACAAATTCACTACAAAAACACGTAAATCTCATGTACACGGTCACACTGACAGCCAGGGCTGCCACATTGGTGTATTTTTGCAGCTCATTTATTAAAAAATAAAACAATTGCTACACAAAATGTTATAAAAGAACAAAAAGTAAAATCAATTAATTTTGCAGTACGGAGATCGTTCTCGGCTAACTTTAAATTAAATCACATCTGTATGGACGCGCCGCCGCCAACAAAGCCACCCAGAGGCGTTAAATATGGAAAGGATGAGGTACATTTATTCAAGAAATCGCTAAAAAAAAAGTATTGGATATGAATGTGATAAAAGAAAACTGAGAAAACTGTGGGGTAAATCAATCAAGAGCTATACCAAGAACACGGTGCAACATAGCTTTCCCCAAAATACTGTTTGGCATTACCAAGCCGATGACGACACCTCTGTTGCGGACTCGTAATGCGGTTGTTGTGTTGTTTTTGTTGTTGTTGTTATGTTGCTGCTTTTGTTGTTTTACGCCCTTTTTGATAGTTGATAATAGCGAATTCGTGGATTGTAATTTAGCTGGGCGTGTGCGCTTTTTTAATTTTTATTTGGATTTTCAGTCCGCCGGCTGTGGCTTTCTCGTCAACGTCATCAAATCGCTGGGCTTCAGCGAGACGACCGAGGAGCGTCAAAAGGAGAAGGATAAAATCGAACAAGAATTCAAGCGATCGGATCTGCGATTGAACGAACTCGTCTCACGCCATGACCAACAGCTGACCCAAGTACTGCCACTATTCAGCCAAGTGTCCACCGAGGTGACTGCCAGTCGTGAGCGTATCCACGCAGTCAAAGAGAATCTGGGTGCCTGCAAGCGGCTTCTGCAATGCCGTCGCGATGAACTTAAAAAGATGTGGACGGATGCAGTACAGCACAAGTATGTGCTTGAGATGCTGGAGCAGATGTAAGTAACAAATATCTCAGTTATATTCAATTCTCACAACTCATTTTGTTTTGTAGCCAGGAGCTACGAAAAGTGCCTCAACGTGTGGTCAGTTTCACGGCGAAGCGTCAGTATTTGCATGCCAGCAAAGCGCTTACGGATGCTTTAGCCACGCTCAGCGGCCCCTTGGCGGGCGTCGAGGGATTGGCAGATCTCCGTACCGATTTGCAAACTCGCCGGCAACAACTCTATCATCGGCTACACGAGGAGCTAGTTACCCAAGTGTATAAGAACTCTGCTAATGAAGCGTTCCAACGCAGCAACTCGAGCCGCCTCAATTCCAGCTTTACGCGTGGCATTGGCGCCCGCCGGTCCACGGATCGAATTGAGGCCAATGCACGCGTGCGCAAAGCATTGAGCGAAATGGCACAGGGCTTTGATCTGGACAAGGCGGAGATCATAGAGGATGCGGATCTGATCGATCCAGAACTGAGCATGAATTACTTTATCGCCATTATTGTAGAATGTTTTGGCATGCTGCACAAGGTGCCCGATTCGTTGGAAACACTGCGAGTCCAAATTCAAACAGAGTTGCTTAATGTGGTACGACACACGACGCAACAATTGGCGGCTGATGGTGCATTACAGGGCGGTGCAGGAGATAGCAATCCGTTGCTTAATCTGCTGGATATCATATTCAAACAGTTCAAAGCTATTGCGAAGACGCATACGCTGCTGCTGAAGAACTACCTGGCCGTTGGTCAAAAATATGCGGTCGTGGGGCCACAGCCGTACGACCTGACGGACTTTTGGGCGCAGGCTCAGTCAGTGGTATGTGTATATGCCTTATATGCCGTAGACTTGTAATTAATATATAATTTACTTTTCAGTTGCAACTCTTGCTTACGGACTATTTGGATATCCAAAACGCATCGGCAGATGAGGGCACGCAAACGGGCTTTGTGGAACCCATAAACAATATTAACTCCTATTTCCTAAGGCGTAAAGTTCCAAGGTTAGTAATGATTTTAACTTAATAAGTAAAAAATAATTGTAAATTTTTGTTTCTCTTATTTGTCAGCACGAAAAAAGCCATGTTCAAGTTTGATAAGTCTTCGCACATAGCCGGAAATGTAGGCAGCAGCAACAGCAGTACTCAGGAGCCTTTCAAGGAGCATCGACGCAATGCCTCGGATGCTTCTGTTGATGACAATTTAGGTGTCAATCATCTAGGCAGCGGCAAGGGATCTGTGACAGGCCTGCTGCCGCATGAAAAGAAACAGCGGGAAAAGCTGTTGATATGTACGCCCGATCAGAACGTGATCACCAAAGTGTATTTGCCATTAATGGGCTACATACAGGAGATTGAGAACTTTATGAAGTGTAAACCAGGGTAAGCCCGTCAATAACAATATATCCAGTCCAAAAGCTCATATACTAATCATCTATTTAATAGTCAACCCTGCAGTCTGCACGATTTTGTGGATAATTATATAAAGGATACATTCCTATCAAAGGGTCATAATCGAAACTTGCAGTTGACTATTGAGTCGCTGTCCAAGAATCAGGACGCCTGGCGGGCCATTGTAACGCCCGAGGAAATGAAAGCGTTAAATTTAAGTCGACCCCTATTGCAGTCCACCGTCATGGTGGAACGTCGCTTGGTTGAGACTAAGAATTTAATTCAGGATTTGCCCTGCTACTCGGAAGAGCTGCTAAAGATGGTGTGTGCGCTGCTCAAGGCGTATCGCGAGATATGCCAGACAGCCTACAGGGGCATTGTGCAGCCGGATTCAGAAGATAAGCGCATATATAGTGTTGCTTGGCTAAAGGATGAGGACATAAGTCGCTTCTTAAAGTAAGAGATTACTATTGGGCTTACAGACCATGAAGTACATTATTACCTTTCATTGTAGAACTCTGCCCAATTGGACCGATTTGAAGACCTCAAGTCAACGCGCAAAGCACACGCGTAAACTTCAACGTGGCAACTTTGAACCGTCTGAGGAAGAAAGTCCACTCCAGGTCCAGCAACGAAATATTCGTGAGGCCGAAATGCTAACAAGCAATTTAGGTGAAGGCGGCATAACGCAGCAGGAAATTCTGGCTGACATAAGCGTCCTTAAGGAGTTAGCTATATTGCAGGAGAGCATGGAATGGTTTTCGTGCCGTGTCTCAGAGTTTGCCAATGAGCTGAGGCGTCCGTTGGTCAATGGCATGACCACAGCAACGCCCGAATGTGCGGCAAATGTGGCCATCAAGGATGGCACCATCAAGGTGATGACTAATTTGGCATTGGAATTTGATGAGCTCGCAAATACGTGTCTGCTAGTACTGCATCTGGAGGTTCGAGTGCAATGCTTCCACTACTTGCGATCTAAAACGAGCGTAAGAACCAATAGCTATGTGGGATCCAAGGATGATATACTAGAGCCAGATCGTCAAGTCCTGGTACTAACGAAACGTTTGTCCGAAATGGATGAGGCATTCAGCGCCACTCTGCACCCACGCAAAACAAGGGTAACTATACTGAACATACAGTAAACAGCTGTTTTTTTCAACCATATTTTCTTTCCAGTACATTTTCGAGGGATTGGCTCATCTGGCAGCGCGCATTCTTATACAGGCTTCCAATTACTTGGAGAACATCGATCAAATTACAGTGCAACGCATGTGTCGCAATTCGATTGCACTGCAGCAAACGTTAAGCAACATTACGGCATCTAGGGAAATTGCCTTGGATCAGGCGAAACATTTCTATGAGCTGCTCTGCATGCAACCAGATGTAAGAGTTTATGTAGTAGTTATATAGATAAAGTATGAATGTTAATTTTTATTTATAGGAAATACTGAATGCTTTGCTGGAACGCGGCACACAATTCTCAGAGATGCAATTGCTGAATGCATTGCAATTATCCTGCAAAGCGTGTGGGATAACTGACGTCAATTCATTGGCTAGCTATCAGCAAAAACTATCCGATATATTGGGCGCAAAGCCCTCCAAGGGTGTTGTTGTATAATAGACAAAGTTTTCTTTTTTTATATACTTGCGCCTTGTTTGCCCACTCACACATATAACAATAATAATTTTTAATGTGTAAGTGCAGAGTATGCTTAGTGTTAAGTCCAAATTGATTATAAATGTTTTGAACATGTTGGTATGCACTTGGTGTTGCGATGTAGTCCTTTATATACTTATATTCTAAAGTTCATGAACAATATTGTAATATGGCTTATACGCAATAAAATGCAAATGTTACAACGAACTTTTAAGTCGGCAAGTCGGCAAAGCAATTAGCAAACACCTGCTTGGGTCTAGTTACATGTGTATGTATATTAATTTAACATTGGCAGATTTAAAGAGCTCTGTTAAGCTCAAAATTAACAGAACAAGTGTCAACTGAACACTGCGGCTAAATGGAATTCAAAGCCAGATGACTTCAAGTTTAAATGTAATTTCAGTTAATATTGATTTGTAAATACATTTCTTTAATTTCATTTGGGCTGGAAACCACATGACAATATATTTCACATGTCATATACACAATATTAATATTGCATAATATTCGTTATTATTTTTATTGAAAAAGTATCATATTTTACTTATAATGTAATGTATATTAAAGAAATAATAATTCCATCAAAAAGTAAATACAATGTATAGTTTTTACACTGACGAATTTAAAAAATTGTTTTTAATTTTAGCCATACGAATATCGATAACAAAAGTCACGCTGCCATATGGGAACAGACTTTTGTGATTTTTGCCTAAGATGACAACTCTTCACGACTTTATTAACATAAACATTAAATAGTTAAGTCTATCTCTAATTATTTGAACAGTAGGCGCGCAGCGCTCTGTGCAGTTACACACATATACACACACAGCCACACTTATACAAACCAGAGCTGAAGAGCTTACAAACCGGTCGTGCATTATCAAAATTGGACGTACCAATCAGTAACAGTGAAGCCAGCCTCTCGCGCGGAACAATTGCTCAATTGTTTACACTTCAATTGCCTAAAGTGTAAATTGTACAGATTGTGCAAATTGTACACTAGTTTCATAGTTTGCTTTTGTGTGCAAGGCAAAGAAATTCACTCGACGGCGTCCAGTAGTTACTGACGCGTCTGCAAGTGCATGTGAGAAATGTGGCATTGTTAAATAACTTTCTCTTTTGTGGGCTGTTGTATAATTGTATCGATGATGTCTGCTTTACTTTGATTTCAACTATTTCAGTGGCACGTACACACAAAATCGACAACATGTCGAATGGCAGTAAAGAACGTGCTGAGAATTACTTAGAGAATCTTTTAACAAATGGTAGCCAAGAGGGCGACAGCGAGGCAGAGTTGGACCTACCGCCATGGTACGATGAGCAACTATTCAAGCGGTGAGTGGTGCTACGATACAAATCAATCAAACTTTGTGTGCATAACTAATTATAAACTATCTATGGATAGCGGCCAGAGGTATTTCAGCAAATATCGTTTTGTGATGACTTCAGGCATGTTGGCTGGTTTAATTGCGGTTCTTGCCATTCCATCTATATTGCGCGTTCTTATCTGTACGGGCCAATCATCGAATGCTCTCACTGCCTATCGCCGTTATTTGCGCACTATTTTCCATGTACACGCCTGGTATTTCCAGCCGATTGAGGACAGGCGAAGCAAACTGTGGACGAGCATTGCGGCCGTGAGGCGGGCACATTCTCGCTCGAGTCGAGCTTGCCAGCGACGTGGTGCCGGTCAGATAACACAGAAGGATTTGGCACTGACACAGTTTGGATTCATCGGCTTTATAACGTTGGGCGCGCATCGCATATCACTGAAAGATGATGATTTTCTTGAGGCCACATCGCATATGTGGCGGGTGCTGGGCTACTTACTGGGCATTAAGGATGAGTACAATATATGTGGAAGCAATTGGGCAGAATCCAGGGAACGTTTAGACATTGTTATGCGTAATGTCTATAGGCCGGCGCTGGAGCAAACAAATGAGGAATTTTATCATATGACCAAAGCATTAGTTCATGGGCTTTGGCATGTAAATACAATGCTCTCAGTCAATGCAAATATTTTCTTTACCAAGCGTCTGGCGTACGTTAAAGGTTATGAATACTACACCTTTGATTATCTTGAAGGAGAAAAACCTGATCCACAGCAAACGTCTCACTACTATGATCTGAGCTTGTGGGATCGCTTTATTGTTAGTTATGGTTTGTTTATTGTTACATACTTGCACAAGTATTCAATTGTACGCTGGTATTTCAATTTTCGAGTTTGGATAATGGATCTCTTTATGTACTACTTGCCAACCGTAGCCATTTGGAAATTTGGATTTAAATCGGCCTATGTGCGCATCTTCCGGCCAGGAGGTACGGCACATGAGCTGCAATTAAGTCTGAAGGAAGAGTAGTTGAGCGTTATCAGTTTATGTGTTAAGCAATTTTTGTGATGGGAACTTAGAAGTTATTATTTATTGTGCCTGTAATGTGTTGTGTTTAGTTAAAAATCTAATTAATAATTGGAACAGCCTAGGAACAGTCCTATAAATGTTAAAGACTTTTTAAATATATTTATGCAATATGTAGAAATTAAAAACTGTTGTTTTTTATTTTCATTGAGATTTTAGCAATCGTTTTGAAAAATATTGCCAGCTATTAAGGTGTCTGTGTGCGTAAAATATTTTTCTCCATTTTAGTTTTAATGTGTTCGTTACAATTAGGATAATTAAATAAAATTATATATTTATGTATATACTTTTAAAATATATGGACTACTTTATTATTTAAAAACCCCGCCTATTTAAAGCTGGCTTCAGTTTTCAGCACTGGTACTATATCGATAGCGATAGCTGATATAAGGAAATGTAATGCCGGTAATACCAATTAATTATCGATAACAGTTTGTGTTTTGTTGCTTGCGTCTTTTTCTCGGCGTTCCCGAATTTCTTTAATTATTGCTAAAAACAATAATAATAATGTTTTATCACGTAAGTTACATTGTAAAGTAGACGTAGCTGCATTTATAACGTATATACATATAGATATCGCTCGAGCACGAGATTTTGCTACATCCACGCTACTTTGGGCCCCAATTGCTGGAAACGGTGAAGCAGAAGCTCTACTCGGAGGTGGAAGGAACGTGTACGGGCAAATATGGTTTCGTGATTGCAGTTACAACAATAGACCTCATTGGCTCTGGAGTGATACAGCCTGGTCAAGGTTTTGTTGTATATCCAGTGAAATATAAGGCTATTGTGTTCCGGCCATTCAAAGGAGAAGTCCTCGATGCCGTTGTTAAGCAGATAAACAAAGTCGGAATGTTTGCGGAAATCGGACCATTGTCGTGCTTTATTTCACACCATGTAAGCTGTTTCAGTTTGTTTGCATTGCAAATGTGAATAACTGTACATTTTTTTTTTCAGTCCATTCCCGCTGATATGCAATTCTGTCCAAATGGAAACCCGCCTTGCTACAAGTCTAAAGACGAAGACGTTGTCATCTCTGGTGAGGATAAAATTCGTCTAAAGATTGTGGGTACGCGTGTGGACGCTACTGGCATTGTAAGTTAATTGAAACTCATTATCGTCTAACTGTGATATCTAATCACTTTTTAACAGTTTGCTATAGGAACATTGATGGATGATTATTTGGGTCTGGTCTGCAATTAGGAAGTCAATTAGTGTACAATTTCTATATATATGTATATATATATATATTTATATTAAACTTTAATGAAATGCATTTAAGATTTTTAAATATTTATGTGTATATATATCATAAATACTTATAAGATTTGATTTAAATTCAAAGGTACATTATTTTGTAATTTAGTACAATTCTGTGTGCTGTTTTCTCTTTTTGTGTGGGAGCTAAAAATATGGATGGATATAATTTTAAGTAATTAAATAGCAAGAACTACATTTATATTTATAAGCAAATATACCTTAACTTAATGATAAGCGTACAACAAAGAAGTTTATAACAAGCTAATTTTATATCCTTGCAACGCATATTTGTTAGATGTTATTTACACTGAATCTGCAAGGATATGATGCTTCGGCTAGCCGAAGATGAAAGTTTCTTAAAAAAGATTGCACAATAGCTAATATAATGAGATATTAAAGCATATTTCCTGCTTAGATTTTTTGTTCAGATTAAATACTTAGGAGGCTTAGGCAGCGTGCATGATTGTACATACTTAATGAAGAGCACTATGCAAATTTATATAAAAATTATGTAGAAAGCAACGTATTTCCTCAGATCAACCGGATTCATAGGTCCCAAGAGAATAAATGATGCTTAACAAGCATGTCGCGTACACCATCTTTAAGTGGTTGTGATTCCTTGCCACGTTTTGGTGGCAACTCCCAGTCGGGATTAAGATTAAAGGCAAACTGTGAGAGTATGCGCAATTCGCATTTAATTTGCACCCAGCCTGGCGAATCGATAAAACTCCAGGAGTGATACCACTTCTGCACAACCTCCTGGCATGCGCAGAGCACCTCTAGCCACAGATGTAGAACCTGCTCATTGAGGCCTAAGCAAATGAGGGAGCGCAGTTTGACATCCATTTGGGCATGTGCATTGTCGTGAGATTGATTGATCGCTTGTACGCAGCGATAGAGCAATTCCTCGGGAGTCAACACCTTGCCGTCTTCATCAAGGCGATACGTTTTACAGAGAACCAAGCGGCTGTACACAGACTTAAAATCCTTTTCCACCTCCAGGGAGGAAACTTCTTCAATGAACAGCCACGGGTGTATTGGGCCACCAAGGAATGTGGGTCGCTTCATGCCATGTTCAAGGAATGCCTTAATAGCTGGTGCCAGAGTACCACGGACAAGATCCGTAACCGTCTCCGAGATAGCATCATCGCCAGCAGAGGTATACAGCTTGCTGCGCTCATCCAGCAGCTGCACGAACTTCGCTGGAAACCAGCCACGCAGTCCATTTAGCTCACCCACCCAACAATGCTCGTCCTTCTGGCTGATGATGGTGATTATATCGTTTCGCCTGAAGCCCAGCTCATCGTCATCATGCCGCTCAAAGTCATGCAAAGCCTTAGCCCGACGCTTACGTGTGCGAGCAACATTAATGAAGTTCTCGTGATCCTTGGCATGGGACTCGCTGCTGTAGTTCGCCGTTAGTTGAATGTGTCCTGCCAGTTTTGGTTCGATGGTGATGAAGTGACGACCCACCTTTAGGATTGCCTCGCGCAGATCTACAAGTATTTCGGTCTGACGTATATTTTTGTTTTTTAGTTGATCAGATTCGGGATCGCCGCGAAACAGAAATGCTTCCAGTATGGATTTACTTTTCCGCACTTGTCGCCTGGATAGATGCTGCTTGGGCAAATTGGCTGCAGCCTCTGGATTGCCTATCTGATGACCCTGATCCGCCATTAAATAGGCCAGATGGCGACGTCGATGCGTGTCGATTACGGTCTGGCTCAAAGAGCCACCCACCTCGAGAGCTTGCCGGAACAGCACTTCAACGTCATCCACTTCGCAGCACATTGAGAGCGAATTAAAGATTTGCGCAGAGTTTTCTAGATGCTTGAGATCCTGTTCTTTCACTTTTAGCATACCGAGCGTCAGCTGGAATAGTACAATAGAGCCCTCGTAAAAGAACCAGTCCCAAATGCGCACCAATATCTTCATATGCACCACATTCGCGAACAGGGTTAGGAACCAGTGAAGTGTTATTAACGACAGATCGATATCGTGACGCTTGAGCGTATCATCCACGCTGGATAAGTAGTTGGCTATTAATGTTTGCATCACACGCTGATCCGCTTGAATTCCAAGTAATGTTGAGCTGTAGTACGATGCCGGGAGAAGATCCTCAACAATAGTGACCATCATCCAAAATGCATTCTCCTCCTCCATGAACAGCAGCAAGCAGGCAACAATAACTCCAGTGCCCTGGCAGTAACCAATGTCCGGAAAAAGCCACGCAATACCGCGCAGGATGCGACGCAAGCGTGGAATACCCGTTCCGTTTGGATGACTAAAGCACGCATTTGTAGGCAGGATGCGCAGTAGATCCTTTTCAATTTGCTTCGAAGTCATTAACTGATCGTTGCTGGAAGCTGTGAAGTTGGAGAGCATACATTAAGCTGTTTACTTGTCTTGCGCATTGCATTCTTACCCTTTACAATTTCCTGATAGCTAGTTTCGCTTTTCTGCTTTTTGGATAGCGCACCGGATAGTCGCATCCACATTTGTGGCCGCAGACTGTGTGGAATTCCATTCTGCACCATTTTGCGCAGCTTTTCAGTGCGTTGCAATAATTGGTCAACATGCTCCCAGCTCAGTTCGTTGATCTCCTTGTTGTGGGCAAACTCGAGGTGAGCGATCCACTGCAACCGTTGCTGTGCATCTTCTACAAACGGTATGCTAAGCAGTTTATTTGAGCTTTGTTCGGGGCCATCCTCTTCCTCGACGCGAAAGCCGAATTCATCAAATCGGTAATCGGGCTGATCGTTGGGCCCCGCCGCTGCCAGTTCCGATTCGCCACCCAGCTTAGCGAGTAGTTCCTGTGGCCACATTGAAGGTGTCAAGGCTGAAAAGGGTCCACCAGGACTTGGACGCAAGCCATCTGCGATACTCAGTTCTTCCATCATGACTGGCAGCTCACCTACATCGTCGTCAGAGCTCAAGGTCTGTATTTTACGCTGTGTTGGTAGCGTGGAAAATGAGCAATTTTAATTAGATTGATAAGCAATCTATCATCTCAATTGAATTGTTACCGTATGTTCTTCACGGCCCACGTAACCCTCGTGGTCTCGACCAAAAATGCTTCTGGCCATATCCATATTCCGTATATGTTAATTGTCTGTACACTTAAACATTCAGCTATCTAAATAAATATGGTATTTTTTATTGTTTACTTGTAAAACTCAATTGTCTTTCTTAATTAGCACAGCATTGTTTCTAGCAACACCTCAGCTTTCGCCCGCTTTCAGCTGTTCGATGAATTTTTACTATCGATATATTGCTGCTATGTGGCTGTTATACATTCCTGTTAAAAAGCAACTGTTAGTCAAAATTCGTCAATTTTCGTTCCTATTTAGTTGTGTAAAAATATTGTTTTTAATCTGCCCATACTTATATATTGTATTTCTAAACGAAAAAAATGCTCTTCTGCCTCTATTGGCTGTAAGTAACATTGTGAATAACATAAAGCGAAATGTTAAATTTCATGCCAAAAACATATGTTGCATTTGCAGCGATGTCAGCTGTTATCGTGTTGTACGTTGACTGTTTGCTTTGTGCTATCCCCAAATGAAAATAACTATTAATAAATTGAGTTAAGAATGCAGATAAAGCCTATTATAACATGTAAGTAGAGTTCTTTAATCATACAGTTGGTTAATTTTATAAAAATTTTGAATGTTTTCAGATTCTGGCTCATTTCCGCTTTTTCGATCGCTTGAAGCGCAAATACTAAATGCAATCCCATTGGATACCTGCGAATGGCGACGTACCTTCCAAAGACCAACCAAACATGTACGCTTGGAGGCTCAGACCCAGCAGTTCAGTGTCGAGCCACTGGAGCGATATAAAAAGGGCGATTGGAGCATACTTGAACATCCCATACTGCACATATTTGTGACCGAATGTAATGTAAGTGGATATGTGGGTGTGAGTGTGTGCATTGGGGATGTTAATGGGGCGGAAAAATAAGTACAACAGCAGTAAACACTTATGTATATTTTTATCTTAGGACATTGACACATACAAAGCAACGATAAGAGAGGAAATAGACTCGTGGCTTAAACTGTTGTCCAGCTATGGCGTATCTGATTGGATGATCCTGTTGGTGGAGACGTTGGATATGCGGAAAACGAAGAATTTACTGCCTCGAACAACGGTACTGGATAAAATACGTTTGGATTTCGGCAGTAAAAACGATGATCGTTGCATTTCCGTATTGAATCCAGCTAAATTTGAGCAAAAATCAACGGAATCATTTCGCTGTTTGGTGCAGCGCATCCGTTTTCTAATGCTCACCAGTTACAATCGCAACATTGCCAAATACGAGGAGTTAATACGGAGCAAACGGGAGAAACGTAATCATGATGATTGGGACTTTCGTCAATATTTCTTTATGCAAGAGGATCTGGCACTCATTTTTGAGAAATTGGAGCTACCAACAGAGGCACTAATACAATATGATGAGCTGGATGCCATGTTCTCACAGTTTATCACGCACACGGGATTCAATGAGAAGCAACAATGGCTAGCATACTTTAAGCGTCCGCTTACAGCTTTCCATGGCATATGCCTGAGCCGCGTGGACAAATTTGAGATGCGCCAAAAAATACGAAATGAAGGAGTCTCTCTTTTAGAGTTCCGCAACTATTTGTTTGAGCGACAAGCTTACCTATTGCTCACTTGCAATGAAATACCCGAGATAGCGAAACGTTTATTAGGGTTTCTTTTCTCCACGTTACGTGAGGTAGAATTTATCAAGTTGGACTGCCAGGAGGGCGCGTTGAGCTGCTGGGAGTTTGTCTGCGCTCTCGAAGTGCTACAGCTCTGCGAACAGGCGATGGAACCTAATGAAGTGACGTGCTTCCAGCACTGCGCTCCAATTTGGAATCTGGCTAAGGACAAGCTATATGAGCTGGGTAAACTTTGCGGCTTATTGCCAGGCTGTACACCCAGTTCGGAGCAATTGCACATTGTGGTGCAACTTTCATCGGGCATTGGTGATGCACCACCACAACAGCAGCAACAATTTCTGCAGGCGATGCCACAACTGCGTGATCGTTCACCGAATCGAAAGCCTAAGCTGTCGGCGGCACAACAGCTCAAAGAGGCTTTAGGCTCTAATCAAACCTTCCAAAAGCTCTACCTGGAGTTGGCGGAGCTTGCAATCAGCACCTATAAACACGTGACGCGCCTAAGATCTGCGCGGTTGGTTGGTCTCGATCTGGGTAAATTCTACTGCGCTTTGAATGAACCCCACAAAGCGGTGGGTTTCTTTACGGATTTGTTACGGGAATTGAAGGCAGAGAACTGGCATATGCTTAGCTCCCAGACGCTGCTAGAGCTGGCCAACTGTTATCGTAAGATGGGCGATTCGCTGGCTTATACCAAAACCTGCAGTTCCATATCCTGCTGTGCCGAACTGGAGATTCTCGTGCGCACCTTCTACTTTGATGAGTTCCTGAAGTCATTGAAATCGCTGGACACCACATTATCGGCCCAGCCATCAATTGAGAATGCAAACTTCTGTGTGCTGGAGGACCATTTTCGCATGCTGGACATCGAAGTGCTTAATGCGAAGCCAATTATACAAGATGACCACCTGCTGGTGCAACTGAGGCTGGAAAGTCTGTATCCTCGAGAGATCGTAGTTGAGTGCATGAAGCTTTGCTATGAGCTGCATCTGAGTAACGATTTGGAGACAGGCATGCAGGAAGTGGCTCTCGTGAAGGATTGTGCATCGCGGCTGAAGGTCTCTTTGCAGCTCTTCCATAAGCAGGACAGTACGCTAAACTGTGCCTCGGTCGTATGTGACACGCCAAAGACGAAACAGCCTGTGCGACGGACCAGCAGCACCAAGCGTAAACTGTCGCCCAGTGTTCAGGCGGACTTCACCAACGTCGTGCAGACTACGAATATTGCCCTCCAGCCGGGCATTAATCTCGTCGAGCTTAAGGGCAAGGCAACGCGCGTCGGACGTTGGCAATTTAAGCAATTGTGTATTACCATGTCTAGTCTAGAGTTTCTCTCGGAGCAGTTGCCGTTGAATTTGCAGCCGCCGAGTTTTGAGATTTGCACCAAGCCAGCAAGCGCCTCGCTAGAATTCAAGACACTAATTGCGGGTATTGTCCAGCCCATTTATTTGAATGTATCTGGCGGCAGTTTCATTTTTCCACCAGATGCACATATTACTTTGCGCTGCTCGAAGAATCTACGCATACGCCAAGCTCTCAAGTCCGATGAGACGACGCAGAGTAATAGTGACGCCGGCTTCGAGAATGTTTTGCAATTGCCTTTGCTTCAATTCAAATCTTTCGAGGAGCGTCGCATACCGCTCGAGGTGCTTACCGATATGCCTGGCCGCAAACTATCCAAGCATCATGAACATCACATAACGCTCAGTTGCCCTTGGTCGCGTACCGATCTACAAATCCCGATTGACTTTCAGCCCGCCATGGAAGCGACTTGCCGGCTTCACACGTGCGGCACGCAAAAGTTCCTACAGGTCATTATGAAGGGCCTGGATGCGCGGCTATTGTTGCAGCATGCTAAGGTGAAGTGTGACGTGGCTGGTGTGCGTCTCATCGATCTCAATCCTGAATCGCAAGCACCAATCGTAAGTCGATAGAACACTTGTAGAGATTTGTATTGACCTTATCTGACACTTGTAGGAAATTTATAAATCTTTGACGGTTACCTATCTATATGAGATACAAGTAGAGCCCTTGAAAGCGGAACACGAACTGCCCATTGTCAAGGTGCACTTTGTGGTCAAGTATGCAACTCCAGCACAGCCACAAATCTGGCGTAATTATGGCTGTGCCTTCGATCTGGTCGACTATTCAACGCTCTTCAAGCTGCAGGCACAGCTGGAGCCGAACGAACTCTGTCGCCTGCGCACTGTTTGCAACCTGAATATAAAGATAACCAAGATCAATGAGAATCCATATGTCGATCTCATGTACGAGGTGCTCAACGATCAGAATCTGTGGGCCGTATGTGGTCGATCAGCTGGTAAGTCGCTTTAACTGGAATATCCCATTTGTTTATTATTTAATTCTAATTTCTTGACACGTAAAATACACTTTTTAATGCATATAAAGACATGGGTAAGTTTTTGGTTTATGTACACTAGTAGTTGCAAACAACATATCCAAAAATATTCAAGCATCTAATGGCATTTATAGAAACATTTTAAAATCATTTCATTATAAGCAATAAAAGTTCGAATTCTATTAAGAAACTTTAAAATTATGATTCTCTTGTACTAGAATACATTTGCTGAATCTGTTACCTAAGACCTAACTGTAAAAGCTAACTGACAATATAAAAAAATGATTAAAAATAATTGTTAATATGTTATATAAAGGCTTTTAGATGTTCTTCGTACTTCGGTTTTGTTCTTCGCTCTGACCGAATTTTGTTGTTCAAGTAGCTAGGCAATTAATTGGTTCATTTGAAAGACTACAAATTTATGCTTACATATCTTTATTTATTTTTTGTGGATTTAATTCCATTCTAATGAATTGTGCAATTTTACAGGCGTTGTATCCATGAAGGATGTGGACTGTCATTCGATATCACTGGATGTTATGCCACTGAGTACTGGCTTTCTGCCCATGCCCAGCATACGACTGTCCAAGTATACAGCGGGTGGCAAGAATAAATCCGATTCCCATTCCAGGGTGCATCCCTTTCCACCCGGCCAGGTGTACAACTCAACCAAAAGCATGCAGATCCATGTCATAGCCAGTGTCAGCGGTGACCAGTGAATAGCCAAATGAATTTAGCAAAGTATTATTTATTGTTAATAAGGCCAACATAATAGACAGATCAAAGAACTTCCAACTCGTTAACTGTTTAATTCTTCAGCTAGCTTGGCCAATTGTTGCTCCTCTACGCGGTAAAATTGCCAACTTTCCGACTGGGTTAAATTCGTTGCGCCTAGACGATTATAGAATCCGCATGCCGGATTCCAGCTGAGCACATGGAAGTCCAATCGCCGACAGCCCTGTCGAACCGCAATGGCTGCTACCTCCCGAAAGATTCGCGCACCGGTGCCCTGCTTACGATAAGCCGGACGTACATAGAGATCCTCAAGAAATAGAGAACGTCCTTGCCAGGTGGAGTACGAGTAGAAGCAGATCGCATAGCCAATGCTGGCGCTGTTGAGAGAAATATTGATATGTTGATTTAATGCCGTCAAAATCTTTTCCGTTTGCCGAGTAGAGCAGCAACCGCAAATGTTTGCCAAACAGATTTCCCAATTGACCGTTTGGTCGGTTTGATCAGCAAACATTTGCGTAGCGTCTTTGAATTTGACGCCTGGCTAGCCAATGATCTCATGTCTTATCAGGTATTTGTCCTCATTTACTTTGTAGCATTGTCTGTGAGCACATAGACTTGACAATACTCGTGTCCGCCATCCAAGCCCGAATCACGTATCAGATCTGCATGTGGACAAATGATCAACAAGGTGACAAACTGTTCTATACTTCTCTACTCACCCTGCTCGCTCAGCTGCGGGCCGTCGCTCATGCGCTCAAAGTCGGCCAGTTCCTTGAGAAAAGTTTAGTTTACTATGTATCATTGTGTATATCTAATACATATACATTATACTTTACTTGTATCATTTCTATCACGACTTTCATATCCGTCTTTTCGGCCCTACGAAACGTAAAATTATCCTTCTGCGACATTTTGCTTTGGCTTCACTGACTGAATCGCAATGTGGTTCTATAAAAACTAATCAGTTTTTCTATTCGGATGTATTGCCGGCGAATGAGCTTATCTAAAATCTCAAGTGTAGCGACCTTATCATATGGTTTATATACATATACGGAGTTGCCGCCTTTTGCAAATGTAGTGTTCATGGAACTAGTTCAAGATGTGCTATAAAAATGTAAATCAAATTACTAGTGCTATAAAAATAAATGAATATTAAATAACTACTTGTTTTAAAAAGTTTTTTTTTTTTCACTGGAAAATACATTTTTGTATATACGTTTTAAAAGATGAAAAAAAAAGTGTATGACTATAATATATAGTTAAAGCATGTAAACCTTTCCGTCTTGCTCAGGAATTATTAAATATGTTGAGTAATGTGAACATTTTTTCATTTCGAAATAATTATAATATAGAGAAAGCACACATTTTCAAAAGCAATTTTAATATTGAATAATTCTATAAAATATTCAAAGGAATAGCTGCCTAAAAATCAAAGGGAACAATTTAAATGAGGAGTCCGTGAAAATGCACTATTCTAGCTGAGCTCAGCACAGCTCATAACACAATTTCAATCTATTTGACTTTACATTTTAGTTGCCTGCTGCTCTTCACAGAGCTGACTACTAGCTCTGTCTTATCAGCAGTCGAACATTACTTATGAGCATGGAGCACAGCTAATAAACACAATTGACCCCAAAGCAAGCCTCTAGAGGCGTTTTACACATTCAATAATTTATTTCTGCTTTTTTCAATTCTTTTTAGGAGTTCGTTTGATTTTTATTTTTTAAACGGCACCGTTCCGATGATGCGGCTAAAGATTGTATATATAAATATCTATGTATATATAGATGTTTATTTGTCCATATGTATATTTATATATATGCAGTTATATATATAGTGGGTGAGTCTTCAAGCTATAGCCTCTGCTCATTTTTCAATTTCATTGGTGTTTTTTTTTTTATAACAGATTTGTTGTTGTGGTTGAATAGCTCGGCTTATCTGGTTGGCGTTTCGCTTATTGTAATTCCCGCTTTTAAATGACCATTAATATTTTATATTTAAATTAAATTATCGCTGGGCACCCGAAAGGAAAACAATGCAACAAAGCCAAACAAAAGAAACAAAACGCTGATAAACCAAGTCTCTGGGCATTTGCTTCGGGAGAAGCCATGTTCTTGGCTCTGGGATATATACATATATATGTATGTATATGCATTTATATTTATATACATACAGTTTTATATGTATTTATATATTTTATACATGTATGACTTCTCAATGGCTGTACTGTATGACCTTTATGTTGTCCGAGTCTTAAGTCGGGAGTCTGGCGTCTGGCGTCTACAGCATTTGGTTTTTATCTTTTGCCCGTACTACGTCTTCCGGGCTTTGGTCGTTGTTATTGCCGCCCATTCTCGTCGATAGGGCGCAGCCACACCCACACATTATTATCGGCTTACGATCCGGGCCCTTTCTCTCTCTCTCTCTCTCTCTCTCTCTCTCTCTCTCTCTCTCTCTCTCTCTCTCTGGGCTGACCACGGCGCCTGCTTAAAGTTTTTGCATGCAGGTTGTTTACCTTCTTATCTGACTTTTCTACCCATTGTTTGACAATCTCGGCTACTCTCTGGCCCTTATCAGTTTGCAATATGTGTGTGTTTGTGTGCGTGTTTCTTTCATTTTATCAGTTATTGTGACGTCACTGCGAGCCGGCCTTTTGTATATAGCTAAGTAGTTTCCCTTTCTTATATCGTTTATCGTTCTATTCATATTGTTATCTTATTTATTTTGTATTCTTTTAAATTTTTGCAGACACCCAACCAGACAGTCTGGAGTATTTCTTTATTTTTATCAAAGTTAATCTACAAATAACAAATGTGAAATTACTCATCATAAGTGTTTGGGTATTCCATGTATATATAGTTTCCACATTGATTATCTAATAAAATCTTGAGGAGAATTCGTGATATGCTTTTGTTTTATTGTTATTTATATTATTTAATTTATTATTTAAATTACGCTCACATAATATAAACAAAACATGTGACTTATTTAAATACATATTTTATATTTTCTAATTATTAAAAATGTTAAAAGTCAAAACATGATCGGATGCCGGATCCTATATATATATATACCCGTCTTAGAGGCCAGACTTTTAATTAATCATAATACAAAATTTGATGGTGTTATACACAAACAATACTATTTTAAATATACTATATACATACATATACAATATATTATTAGATGATTGCTACACGTTTATTAAGCTGATTATTGAGCAGATAGCTGATTAAACCTGCATACAAATTATTTATTAAGTTGATAAAACTATTCACAATTAAATATACCTTCCGTAAATGCTGCAACTTTTTGACGTGCTATTAATTTTTTTTTTTTTTTTTTACATGAACATCTCAGATAGCGGCAATCAGTGCTGGCGGTGTTTCCCAAGTTTCCGTAGTCATCGTCACCAAAACAAAACCTTTCCAAACGTATAGAAATATTGATAAGGATATATGGAGGCATAATCGCGCACAAATACATGACTTATGTATATGTGTACGTATATAGGCAGAGACATACAGTTGGTCCGATAAGTATAGTCGCGCGACCGACGCGTGATGCAACTTAATCAAATCGTATTTGGTTCCCATTTTTCTCTCTCTCTCTCTCTTTCTCACTCTGTGGCGTCTGTGGGGCTGGGTGGTACACTGTGCCGACTCAGATAGCCATATCTTGCGGTCGTCCAATCCGAGAGGCAGCCAAACTACACACACCGGGGCAGCAGGGTATGGTAAGTGGGAAATCGAGGAATCGGGGAACGGGAAACGAGGTACGGAGAACGAGTTCGACTGTTTGCTCCGATAATAAAGTAGCTACCGAGCTGACGAGCGTTACTCATTGGGTGTTGACTGTGGCTTGTTGTTGTTATTTGTTGCGTTTTTGAAAAGGTGATATGAAATGTGCTCTGATAAGTTTTAATCAAGAATATTTTACTCGTGTTGCTTTGGTGGAACCGGGTCTCAGTCTCACGAGTAGCATTTGAAAAGTTGTAGTAGTAAGTCGCCGCTCGGATCGTTTCAGCTCCGATCGCTCAGACAGATGCGGGTGCCGTCTTCCATATTCCGTCTCCGGTTTCCTGTGGGCCGTGCCGGGTGATAATCACACCGATTGTCGGTGGGCGTGCAACAAGGCAAACATTTTTAGCGCGAAATCTCGTTATGGAAAATTGTTGCGCCGGCGCATGGAAAATCCTTTGGTAAAAATATTTGACCACAAAACGTGACGAAGTTTAAACAACAGCCCAAGGGGCGCCCGGAATACCCCAAAAGAGTTGACTGTGACACATTTATGTGGTCGCATAAACAAGGTTGACGCCTACGAAAATGTCGAACGAGCCCAAATGCAAACGCGCTAACAAATTATAAATTTAACGCTTGCTTAGCATGCGACTCAGCGATCGTATGTGTATGTGTATTTGTGTGTGTGTGTGAATGCCAGATGCCCGATCTGTGATCTACGGTCCTCGCTCTACGATCTCATCATCAGCCATAGACCACATGTGTCTCGTGGAACGCCCCTCATAATGAGCGCAACGGATCTGATCGAAACTGTGGATTACTATCCAATCGATCGAGTTATTCCCAACTGAGCTTTGCACGCGTCAGAATGACGCACGTGTTGCATGGTGAGTGCTTCAATGGTCGTTGCCTTACTAAACTATATACTATATATATTAAAAACTTATTCTGAAGAAAACTATTGTTTTTATAAGCAATTGATAAGGTAATTTTTCTTTTCTCACAATTGTTTTCCCTCGTAAGTGTTTTCTTGAAAAGTAAGCAGTTATATTTATTAATGGCTTATTGATATGGATATGGCTTATTAATAGATGAGTGATATTCTTATTACAAATCCTGCCAATCCCAATCCCCGAGCTCATGACATTTACTTAGAATGAATTATTTGTATTCAATTTTATTTATATGCATGTACACATATTAACATCGGCTGTTTAGCCAAAGCCAAGGATTTCGTAAAATACTTTATAGGAATGTATTATATCGTTTTCCTATATGTCGACTACACTTTCATGTTTAGAAGTTACTATCCAGTGGCCTAAAGTAAGTAGCATATAGACTATGAGTACTGCGCAACTATGAGTATATAGCTACAAATTCGATAAAGAAGAAGAAATACGACCATCACATGAAACCAGCATGACGAACAACGAACTCAAACTCGTAGCTACAAATACTTCCAACGTCGCTGTGGAGCAAGCGCATGCAGTGGCAGATGCAGAGGCAGAGGCGCATGCGCAGGCTAAGGCAGAGCCAGAGTCGTAGCCTAAGGCAGAGGTAGAGGCGCAGACAAGGGCAACTATGGAGGCGGTTGCGTTGCTTGCTAGAGGGGCCCGTGACTACATTGTGTATGGGTACGGGGGTAGGTTTTGGGGTCGCTGTTCACCGAACAAGTGCTCCACAAATGTATGAGCACGGCATATACGTATGTACATGTATACATACATATGTGTATTCCTATGTCTATGTATGTACGCTATATACGATGTGTGGGTATGCGTAAGTGTTCAGAGCAAAGCTGCGCCATAACACCATAGCAAAAACTGCGGTTCGTTCGTATGTATGTCACATTATGTGTGTGTGAGCGCACGTGTGTGTGCGGGTGTGTATGTGTGTGTGCGGTCGACGGGCAATGACGGGCCTTATCAATAGGCCCCTACAGTAACAGCAACAGCAACAGTAAAATATACATTACGAGTATGTACATACATACATATGTATGAAAAAAAAAAAAAAAAACGAAAAACAAAATAACAATATACATATGTATGTATATAGAAAATAACAAGAAAAAAAAGCAACGTTTCCTCACAAGACTTTAAAAACAAAAGAAATATAATTACGTATGTATATGTATTCATATATATATGTGTATATCTACCCACATTTAGTCATACAGACTCAAGTCATAGAACTTTTTGTCAAGGCTCAGCTCATGCCATATTGCCATATTTAAAAAGAAATATATATTTTATGCATTGCATTTTTCTTATAAGTAAGTATTGAGGATCATCATAATATTTTAATAATTCTACGTTTTTTACCAAAAGTAGATTAATACAAAAAAAAATTGAATACGTAATGAAAAATATAGAAGATAGTTATGGGATCCTGGTGATATATTCAATAATAATAAAATAAGATGTCATTAAGCATAAAAAAAATGTATAAAAACCATTTTATATAAAGGAAAACCAATTTATCAACAGATATTTCCATAGAGCTGTTTATTTATTTGAATAAATGAATAAATAATAAATAATAATAAATATATAACTAGCTAGTTTCAGTTTATTAAAATTTTTGGGACATAGTTGACATTGACTATACAAATCAGTTCATAGAACAACTACAAAGTTCCTGCAGGACAGACCAGAATCACTTGAGCTCTGTGCAAAGAGCAACACGTGCAGTTGCTTGATGACATATTCTTGTAAAATGCATTGCAAACACAAGAGCCGCATAAAATGCGTTTGTTTAAGAACAATGGAGAAAACCGCGACAACAAATACCGCAAAAAAACAACAACAACAACAACAAAAACAGAATGAATAAGTAAAAGAAATAAGTAAATAAAAAAGCCCAAACCGAAACCGAATCACGGAAAGAGGAACGAAGACACATGTTCGTGTACACACTTAGATTAAACATAAAAATTGTAGCATATAAAAGGAATTTTGTGAAATTCCGAAAGACAAACAACAAGCAAACAAACAACAGAACACAGACAAGATACAAAGATACATTTCTGCTTGCGAGTATTTGCGTTGATTGCCACAAGCACTCACATAGAGCACTCAATCCACAATTCCAGCCAATATCTAGGATCCATGGCCAGTCAGAGATATAGACCCATTGGCCCTACCTTTGCAACCGCACCCACAGCCAACAATTGCTGCTCTATTTGGAGGCAACAGCGCGTGTCTCTGCTCTGGACTGAAGTACCTGTTGGACTCTACCTGTTCGTAATGTGTTTAACAGGATATGACCAAGACGTTGACGAACACCAAGTCTCAGTACCAGTCCCAGTCCCAGACCCAGACACAGACCCAGCGAACGACCAGACAATCTGCATTGTGTACCGAGTTTAATTACCCAACCTAACTTACTTTCACTGCCAAATGGTAGTCGCATAAAAATTAATGAGCTTGAGCCGAGTTTTAGGACCAATTTTCTGGTTTTCATTCATAAATTTCACTTGGGAATTTCCTGCCAGCCGATGAATGAATTTTTTATTTCAGTTTCCTTACACTTTACTAATTGGTTTTTAATGTGGAAATTCGAAAAGTCGGGCTACGCGTATGACTATATGGCACGTGGCAAGAAACTCAAGAAAAAATATTTGTGTATAGCATTTTCAATATTTATATCATTTTTTATTCACTAAAATCGAATATGCGAAATAGATCGTAACACTTTCAGTAAAGTTTACACCCCACAACAAAATTGTTTTAAATTAAATTTATATAAATTAAATTCTTCTTCTTAGCTTCCATATTACATTTATTATTTATTCACATTGAAAAGAGTATTACAAAATCATTTTATAAACAAAATACATGGTTATGTAGACGCCCTAATTAGACAGCGCCAGCGCCAGGGACAGGGACAACGAAAGAAAATATGTTTTCAAAATTATATAACCTAACATAGGAGCAGCAATTGTGTTTGACGCTGTGAGCCAAAGAAAATTTATGACCATTTTGTTTATTTGCTTTGGCTGGCAGAAGCGCAGAAAATCCTTCTATATGGTATATTAGGTACCTAGATCTGTTGGCCATCCATAGCACACGCATAACAAACAACAATTGGACGACGATCTTGGCAATGTCGTCCTTTTCTTGTCACGATCAATTTTGATCCTGTCGGCGCGTGTTTCCATTTTCGTTTGTTTATCGTTCGACAAATTGTCGGTTGTCTACCTGAGACACGGCTTGTCTACCTGGTCCTACCTTGACCCATGACAATGGCCGCTCGATTAGCGCTGATCAGTCGGTTTGATCGTGGCTTTTCGACAGTTTTTAGTATGACGTCTATTTAAATAGGTTCAAGTGCTGTTTACTTAGACTGTGGGAAAAACTCCTCAGAGGCGAAATGTGCATTAAATATGTGTGTTGACTGTCAAACTAAGTAATATTGCATAAAGTCTCAGAGTGTTTATTTGTATTTATTAGTGATCAGCGCAGAGACCTGGATTTCGTTGTTTGTCTTATAAATTAGCCAAATAGATGGGGTAATTTGTTAAAATTTGCTTTCTTAGTTGGCTCACAATATTTATTCAAATGCTTGACAACCATATGGGAACCAGAAATGGAAATAGCATAGAAACATCCTTAGAGAAGTATGTTATGTTATTTTTGATGGGAAAATAGAATTAGAAGTATATTATATGATATATTATTATTAATTTATGTTCATATTATTATAGCGTGAAGAGAACAACACAAACATCATTCAGATATCTTCAGCTCTTCAAAGGGTATTCTTATCAGAACTAAAGGCAAGCCGCAAAGAAGCGCTACAATTAAAAAGCGTGTTAAGGACATTTCTTGCGGGTCATAAAATGGACCAGATAAAAGATCAATTGTGCACTCACAGCAGCTACACCGCAGGCCACTTGACTGAGAACGCTTTAATTGATATTATCAAAGGGCATATACCAGTAGAGTTAATGGCCATTATATTCCTACCAGATAACGATGCTGATAATGGGCGCGGATCTAAGCAGTTGCCACGGCTCAAGTGCGAAATGGGATATTCGATTACCAGGGCACGCTAGGATAATATTTATGAGGAGACTCCATGAATGTTGCCTATGCCCGAAATATTAAAAATGCATAAATACATCAGCGGCGATGATATGTGAGATACTTTCCTTTTTGTTGCTGGCTGAGTCTGTCTAGTTGGCACTTGTTAGTGCTCCAGGCAAACCCATTTTTGGGCACCATAAATATGTCAAAATAATGTTAAGCCAAGGGCTTAAGTGTGCGCCACACATACATAAATATACATATATGTGGATATTCTCTTTCAGAATATTTACAGAGTCTCGTGGGATACACAAACACATACGAACTACAAAAATGTATATTGCTGGCTTAATTTGAACCTTATAGAGGTTTTATATGCTGTGGTTATAAAAAACTCATTATATTTGTATTTCCAAGCTGATATACCCTTGCTGAAGGTATTACACTTTTGTTCACAAAATATGTAACGCTTATATGTTCATTTATGGGATTCACTATAATTGCAGCAGCTAAAAAAATTCTTCTTTTATTATTGTCACATATCTAATTTTCTACATATTGAATTAATATAAACATACAAATATTTTTTAAAAATCATTTTTACTATTCGATGGTCTTATTTAATTTAAATATATCTATAATGAAAAAATCTGTATAAAAATTTTGATTTTACGGTAACTTTTTAATTTGTATTTAAGTTGTTGCTCTGAAAGGGTATTTGATACTTGTATCTTTCTATCAAGTTTGTTTCACAATTTTATTGTTTTTCCAGTATATTTGGGGTATTTGATATTTTAAAGATGAACTGCTCCACGATGCGGCCCATTACCAGTTTCAATTCAAGTGTGAAACGCAGCACCTAAAACACACACACACACACACGTAGAGAGCAAATAGTATTATCCTTTAGGGATACAGCTCGCAGATCTGTAATAAATCACATCATTAGCATCTCGCACTTGTGCTGCCTGACATTTTCCATGGCTCATTGATGATTTATGGAAACTTGGAAACCACTCTGATCACAGATTTGTTTGTTGACACGCACCTCCTCTCGAGCCAGTCACAATTTACATAGTTTAAAATTTAGATACATACATACATATAGTAGTAGTAAATATCTTTAACCCTGACTTGTTGCTTGAGCTGTTGTGGTTACAGTTTACATGGCTCTAGTTCTTTTTAAGGTCATTTACCGTTATTAGCATTTGTACTCAATGCATTTAGTTTATAAGGCTTACCACACGTTATCAGAAGAAACAAAGCATGACGTTTGTCAGTTTGGCATACACCAAAGGGGGTCAAAAGTTCTTGTCAAATGTGAGAGCTTCCAGTGCAACATGTGGGTAAAGTTTATGCGTTATTGTACAGCTGAAAGAGACAGAACTGAAGATCAGTGAATTAAAAAATGCTTGTTTAATACACAATTATTAATATATAAGGTTTTTTAATTTTTTTTTATAGAATTAATGCTTAATATAATTAAAAATGATTTTCAGAAGAAAAATTTTAGACTGTTCCAGTTAATTTAAATTTGAGCCTGGACATGCTTGAAACGCGTGTTAAAAAATGTGACGTCTAGGCAAGGTTAAGGTTAAAGTTCCATATAAATCACATACACATGCAACACAGCGAGCTGAATATTGAAAATGAAAAAAGTCCGCGCAAATGTGACTTATAAAAAAATTGAAAATTTGTTAATGAGGCAGAACGAAAATATATTTACATATATACATATATTTAAATAATGGACATGAGTTATGTTTACGTATACATTTTAATATTTATGTGTATATAAAGAGTATATACTTATTGTAATTGGTAGCGTTCAGAGAACTGAGTGTAAACAAGAATCGGACGTCGGCCTGTGGCATGTGTTTCAGACCCTAGTGGGAGCCTAGCGATCAGTCTCATCTGTTATCAGTCTGAAATATTTCACTTTTTTCATTTTTATTCATGTATAAGTATGATTTTAAAATTGCCACAGAGGTTAACTGAAATCAGAGACAGCCGACGACCCACTTGAGAAGTCGCCTACTTTTTAGTTGAGCCTCGTAAAAATGTTGTCGAAATGTCCAAACAGATCGTTGGTGCCGCCTATTCAAATAACGATAAAAATGTCATTAAAAATTCGGAGATCTTTTACGACTCTCCTGGCCGTCCTGGTTCAAATATAACAATATTTTAATCAGCCATTAGGAATGGGCTCAAGTACATAGACGCATTGCCGTCATCCATAGTAGGTTTTATGAGTTTTCGACAATATTTTGGCGCGTCGTCTGGGGAATTGGCAAAAGAGTCCTACACAAGTGCAATGTAGGCTTTTCTTCAGTTTTCACTTTTCTTTCAATGTTTTCTTAATTTTCTCACGGCGCCTTTCGCGCCGGCTCCAGCCCCTCTTGTAGCATATCCTATGAAATTCAACACGCGTCTCGTACGTTACTCGATTTTATGTTTCTGTCCTGGTTGGGTATGGAAAATAGTCTATATACGCATGTTGTTTAAATTTTTACAAAATTTTCATTTTGAATTCTCGCCCTTGTTATACAAATTACAATTTTACGCACAATTTGAGGACGTTGCCATGAAACGTTTCGTGGTTATTATCCAGATCGAAATTAATGGCAATATGCTAAAGATTTCAATTTTGTCTAAGTATTCGATTTTGAGCACTCTATCTATAATATCTTAAGAATATAATTTTAATAATATAATAATTTTTTGAGCATAGCTAATCATTTTAGAATAATTTATAATATTGGGATCGAATGAGTCTGATCAATCTGGCTCATCTCTCTACTATCTGCAAAGTTATTATGCCAAGCGATATATCAGTTAGTGGAGTTGTATTTAAGACAAAATATTGTGTAAATAATTATTATGCCAATTAAATAATTATTATGCCAAGCCATATATCAGTTAGTGGAGTCGTATTTAAGACAAAATATTGTGTAAATAATTATTAAATGTTATTATATGTAAAAATAAGCCTTATTTATTCCTCTTTCTGGAATTTGTGTGTATGATGTGTACTTGTTATGACAGTTCAATTGGAATTATTATGATTATGGATGTAAAAACAAAACTCCTTCATATGTTATTTCTTCTATAAAATGTTATTGAGTTATTTTAACTATTATGAATAAATGACTGCTAAAATTTATATATGGAACAAGTTTATTAACCAAGCTTAGGTACTTTGATACGTAGGTAATTACAGCTAGCGAGCCCATAAATCTCTCCAAAATCTCTTTTAGAATTTTGTTTTCTTTTAAATGCTTACTTAACTTATACAAATCGAATGGTACAAATGCACTGCATATGTCCATGTATATAGTATTCTACATGCATATACATATGTACATATATATAAGTACATATTTATGTCCATATGTATTTATATGCATATGTATGTACGCTAGCAACAGCCAACCACAACAACGGCATTAAAAGCAACAACAACAAAAGAACCACACTTAAACAGCACAATAACAAATTTGCTTTAGCAGCAGGCCCGGCTTTGGTCTGCCTCCCTCGTGCGTTGTGTTGCGTTTGAGAGGCGTTGCTTAAAACTGCTGCTGGTCGAGCGAGAGAAAGAGAGAGAAAGACAGCTGAAACAAATGAAAAGCAGCCTACGGTATGGACGAATGTGCGATAAGGTCGGTTGTCAGCAGGCAGGCATCATTATTGCAGCCGACCCAACAACAATAACGATGTTCGAACTTCGAAGAGCGCGCGAACAAAAACTTTGAGCAAAGAGCGCGAGAGAGTTGGAGAGAGCGAGCCAGTGAGAGTGTCAAAGTGAGCGCCAAGTGTAGTTCGTAATTATTGTAGCTGGCGTAGCTGGTGTAGCTGTAGCTGCTGCTGCTGGTGTTGTTGTTGTTGTTGTTGCTGTCGGGCGCAGGCATTAGAGGCTGTACACAGAAACAGAAACATGCATAATGATTATGATTATAATATAACGGCATGTAGAGCAAAGGCAAAGTGCAAAGCACAAAATGTAATTGTATGAATGGAGGCAAAAACAAGTGTGAGGAGAGCACCCCAAAGGCGAGAGAGTTTGGGATTTGCTTTTGTGCTTATTCCATCTACATACTTTATATGAATGTATATATACATCTATACGTATTTATATATATATATATTTGTATGTATTTATGTATTTGAATTTGTGTAGTGTCGTTTTAAAAACACTTTTTGTATGATTTTTGTTCGTTCGAAATTAAGCGTGTGTCGAGCTCAGTTTGTATGAAAAACGCGCCGGACACGGACACGTACGTTTATCAGCGCGGATCATTGAAAACTTCTTGGCGAGTGCGCTTTCCAGGCAAAGTTTCTACAAACTGAACAAGGCTTGGCTTAGCTTGCGCTGCTTACACTCTCCTGTGTGTATTGTGGACGTTGGCTATCATGACAAAGACTAGCAAGTCCAAGGAGAAGGACAAGAACAGTGCGTTGCCTAGAGTGCCCAGCAATTTGTTGGCGAGTGCTGCCAAAATGAAGATCACCAAAGCGCTGTCAAATGCCAAGAAGCAATCTGTGCAAAAGGGCTCAGGGGGCGACCAGGCAACAGGATCAAATACTGCAGCAGCCACAGCCACAGCCACAGGCACGGGCACAGCCACGACCACAACTACAGCCATAGCATACGGCCAAGCGCAACAGGCGGTCGCTATGAAAGAGACGACAATATCGGCGCAGGAGAACGGCGACAGCGGCGAAGCGCACAAGCAGCAGCAGCAGCGTCAACAACAACAACAACAACAACAGCAGCAAGCAGCGACGTCGACGTCGCCGTTGTCGCCGCTTGCCACAGCGAATTTATCGTCGACATTTGAGTCGAAGGCTCACACATCAGTTGCCAGCGAAACAGCGAAGCAAACGGTTACTACCGCAACAACAGCAACAGCAACAGCTACAGCAGCCGTAACAACAACAATCGCAAATATTTTAGTTTATGATGAGAACAGCGTAAGGCAACAGCAACAGCAACAACAACAACAGCAGCAGCACGCCAGCAATTGTGACGTCACAAATACTAAAGTTGTTGCAGGCGAAACAGCTAATTGCAATCAAGATAAAGTCGAGCCTAAGACCGAAAGCGAAACGAAGCTAGACACATCATCAACAGCAGCAGCAATAACAATAACAACAAGCGATAAATATTACAAAATTGTTGATAAGTGCAAAAGTGAGATAAGTGATGAAAACGCAGCAACAACAAACGCTGAAATTTTGCCGGTAGTAGTGATAAATAGTAATCAGCAAAGCGACGCAAGTGAAAGTGTTGACAACAAAATCAAAAGTGAATCAAATGAGCAAGAACAAACTGCAACAGCAACATTGACAACAGCAACAACTGCCGAATTGCCGCTACATTATCGCGGCCTAAACAACTCGGTGATCATAGCCAACTATGCTCATCAGCAACAACAGCAGCAGCAGCAACAGCAACAGCAACAACAGCAAGCAGAGCAACAGCAAATCTACGAGCAGCAACAGTTTCTGCAACAGCAATTGCTAACCCAACAGCAACACCACCAGCAGCAACAGGAGCAACAGCTGCAACACGCCAATTGGTTAGCGTACAACAATTGTGCCTACGACTTAACTAGCAACAGTGCAACAGCAGCGGCAGCAGCAGCGGCGGCGGCAGCAGCAACACAACAGGATAAAAGCGAGTTTTATGCATTGGCGGCCTCACAGCAATTGCTCGCACATCTACCCTATCATCATACACATTTGTACGAGCAGCAGCTGCAGCAGCAGCAACATCACATTAGCAACAGCAGCAACAGCACGGATTCCATAATGCGCAACAATTTTACGCTTTACAGCGCTTATGGCGGCGGCGGAGGTGGTGGTGGTGGCGGTGGCGTTGGCAGTCCCACCACACACGAGCAACATCAGCTGCAGCAACACGTTGCTGCGGTGGCAGCAGCAGCCGCCAATTCGGTAATCGCGCACACAACACACACAACGCCAAATATTGACGAAGTTATACAGGATACGCTGAAGGACGAGTGCTTCGATGATAATCACAGCTCCAGCTACCACATGCTGACCGCTGTCTCCGATATTCACGTTCTCAAGGAGGGCAATCCAAATCTTTACTCTATGACGCACGACCAGTTGATGCAACAGCAACATCTGCATCAGCAACACCAGCATCTGCACCAGCAGCAGCATCATCAGCATCATCATCACAACAATTCGGCCAGTTCGGTGGGTGGCGATTCGCCGTCGCCCTCCCACACGCTCGCCACACATGCCAGCGATGTGGCAACGCTGCAAAGCTTCACACAACTAACGAGCGCGCAGCCCAGCAGCGGACTGCATCGCGATAGCTACGGCAGCCTCTCGCCGGAGCACGGCAACTACTTTACCACACAGCTCAGCCCGGTGCTGCAAAGCAGGTGAGTCCCAATCAATGTTAACCCCAACTCCCCGTGTCTCCCCCTCTCTCTCTCTCTCTTTCACTCCCGCAATGCCCCAAAGTGAGCTCATTATTCGCTGCCGCCTCGCACGTGCCTTTCGGCGAAAAACGCAGCGTCGCATCGACGACTCGCACAGCCAAAAGTCATGATCAACAATGATTGTTGTTATTGTTGTTGTTGTCATCGGCTTCTGATTCATGTTGTTTTTTTTTTTTTTTTCGTTTTTTTGCTATTCTGACTTTGATTTTGTGTTACGTTTCTTTATACTCGTCATAGGTAATAATAACAAAAGCACAAATGTCACAATTGTTGCACTTGTTGTTTGCCTGCCTGCCCATAGACTTCACGCCAGATCCCCTTCCACTTCTACCAATATATATATGTTTATATGTATATACATATATATCAATATATCTATATATAGCTATAGCTAGAGACGACTTCTAATACATTCGCTTATGGCATTCTCAGGTGGTTTGCATTCTATGTATACAACTCAATATATAACATATATTTATTATATTTATTAATATGTATGTATATAGAGAGTCATGTATAGTATGTATAAAGAAATGTGCATTCCGTTGGGCCGGCGAAAAATCTGTTCCGTGTTGCATCTTACTGTGGGGCGTCTCACACCCAGCCGCCTGCTTTAACTGACTTTGGAATGTTTTTCTACATTTGTTTTTCTACAGTTGTTTTTCGTTTTTTTTTTTTTTTTTTTTTTTTTTCATGCATATTTTCGCATTGCTACGCAGAACTCTTGAACCAACCCGAAGCCCAGACATACTTATATTTACATACATATAAACAGTTAGTTAGGGCAGGTTAAAGCTATTAAGTTGTATCTATCAAAAGGTATATGTATTAATATATAAGTAAAAATATTTGGCTTCAGAAAATAAATTTGTTTATTTGTTTTAGGCTCAAGCAAAAAATTAAATTTTTCCTTCATTGCCAAGATTATTCACACCCAAAGGTCGACTTTTATAAAATCAGCTGACGCAGGTTATTATAGACTATTATTATTCTGATGCGTTTTGATAAGGCTCTTAATAATATTTTAAATCCAACTTGAAATATTGTTATTTATTCATTTCAAAAATATTCAATGATACTCAGAATTATATTTAATCTTGGTTTTCAATTGATTTGAGTTTATTCTTAGTTAATTAGTTAATACGTTCATCCGAAATTGATTAATTTCATTGCCAACTTTTGAGTACTTTGGGATTTGTCTTTCTGAAGTACCTTCAGCACGATCAAAATAAACAAAGTCCGAGCAAAACTTTTTATTTGCACGTATTTTTATACAAATCCGTTTACAATTTCACATTGTGGATTTTTAGAGACGCGCCTTTCAGTCATTCAGAGCTTCCTTCAAAAATGAAAAAAAAGAAGCGAAACAACAAAATCCAAAGGCAAGCAAAATATTGTAAACGTTCGCTCCAATTTCATAAACAAAACCAAAAATATCATGCAGTGTGTTAATTGCGGTTATTACGGACGTTGGGGCAGCGTTTGAGCCGTATTGCTGACTCATGAGCCTGCCCCCGAGTTGCACACTCACATACATACACCCATCTTTGTCTCCCTTACGCGTCATGCATCTGTGTCTATCGATTGAATCATGATTTGGGGGTGTCACACACATGTTGGACTTTTGTCTAGGTTGACTAACTGAGGCCCACAGAATGTGGCCCACAAATAAAAAAAAGAAGAGCTTGGAGTCATGCTGGTTAGGTGCAACACGTGTGCGCACGTGCCACACACTTACCGAGTGTGGCATATGCCAAAGGGGGCATGACCCGCATTAGGTGGCAACAACAAACAAGCGTTTGACTAAAAACCTGCACTCAACAAATGCAACAAATATGCAATGAAAGCGCATTTTTCATTTTCAACTTGCTCTGCATATTCGGTTGCAAACTGTCTAAGTCTGCGTGTGCATGTGTGTGTGTGTGCTACAATGAGAGAGAAAGAGAGAGCGACAGAGAGGAGGATACCCAATGTGTAGCACCTCTATGTGGCTCTGAGACTTGCGACTTGGACTTGGACGGCGTAATTCAAAGCCGCCTTCTGACATAGAAAACTGTAAATGACACAGCTTCAAAACACACAAAAACACACTTGGCTCGACTTCGTAGGGTAGTCGTAGACGCGGCAGCCACTGAGTCAGCATAGTGTGCCCCACTCCGCTACGGCAGCAACCCTGCCGGCGAGCCTCTAATATTCGGCGGAGCTTAAAAAGAAACTCCCTAGACCCGCACAATGCGCTCGCCCGATTAACTTTGTTTTGTGTTTCTCAATATTTTTGCACTTTAGCATTTCTCTTTGCAAAGTTTTAATTGGAAAACGTGTTTTGCATACACACAATTACACGAAACTAGCCATAACAAATTGTACATGGCAATACTGTATACATATAATATTGTATATATACTATATTACTCTATGTAAGGTACCTTCTACTTAGTGCCCGTATACATGTCAAATTGTACACAAATTGTCAATAGAGCCAGGTTTATGCTTCCAAATGAAGGCTCTATTTACAACAAAATTGGCTATTTCTAGTTTCTAGACTGAAGCCCTGTTTAGACTTAAAAGCTTTGTCAAGAATCACTTATTATTAGGGAGCTAAGTAGAATTTTGTTTAAGGTAGCTTAACACAAACAAAGAGAGAACACAAACAAATATCATTTAAGTTGAAGTCTTTCATAAGATTATAATATTTTTTTAAAATAGTATCAGGAGTAGTTCTGTCATTATATTTTATTTCTTATTGAATTATATTTTGTCCAATTTTCAAAGACCGAAAAGAAAATACATTATTAATATTATTTGTTAAATTGAAAAATGTTCTCCTATGCCTGGTCATTTTCGTGTTTTTAAATTTGGTTTACTATAGAATAATAAACCTTTATAAATTTCGCTTATATAGCTGCTTGTTGTTTTGTGTATTTCCACTCCCTCTCTCTCTCTCTCAGATAGAGAGATCTCAGCATGTACCCCACATTAGCCCATTCTATTAGGTTCTGTATTGCGGTGCTAAATCTTCAAATATATTTAGCCTGAGTTCTCAATCTCTTAATTCTTGACGTTTTGGGCTGGCGGGAAAGACCGGACGGAGTAGAGCTGGGTGACGAGCGCACGTATGTGACTTTTGGTCAATTTGTTGCGGCAGAAACCAGAAGAAGATACGAGATACGGTGGCTAGCTCACATATTCCACATGGAAAACAAGAAGTCTGCGCAAAATACTCACCTGCAACAAACAGCCACCACAAGAACATATATACACACACATATATATAATATATATAGATATATGCAGCAACATTTAACTGAACACTGATAAAATAATATCGTGCATTTTTATTGTCTTGGCACTTCCTATGTACAGAGAACGTTTCCAAACAGCGTGCGACATCTCAAGCTTCTCATATATGCTTACATACATGTACACACATATATATAGCGGTATATGGGCAATTATAATTGTTATATTTAAAGATTTGTCATGCTTTTCAATATTGTATTATATTATAATATTTGTTATTGTTGTCGCTATCAGTGCGCGTGTGTATCTAGCTTTAAATGGCTTTGAACCAAACTGACTTTGATTTAAAATTACAGCATGTAGCCAATATTGGAAGAAATGCCAAGATTCTATACCATTAAGTAATACAACATGGGCTAAATATAATTATAAGCTTTTGTATATAGGTGACATGATATTATTATGATATGATATTAAAGCTAATAGAATAGAGTCGCAGCTTTGGCTATAATTGAATTTAATTCTAATAATATTCTGTACTATTTTGACGATACTTAGTTCTTAAATAGGCTTATATAAGAACAATTTTGAATGTAGGGCTTGGGTAGTAGTATCCGGGCTTACTTTCTTTAGTGATCTAATAATAACATGTTTAATAATATAGACGTAAATGCTTAAAACAACATATACATTAAAACTCTAACAAACTATTCAATAAAGGTATTCAATAATTTATCAAAGGAAACCAGGGAATTAAAGATAATTTAGGAAAATATATTATTAGGGACCACCTTCAAAAGCAACTTAGCCTTTTTAAACTTTGCATGCGTATCCTTATGAAATTGTATTTACAGTTAGAATTGTAATTTTACAAACAGTTTATATAGTATATGAAATAACGCTGTATAATATAAGTCAGCGGCATGTGTTACCAAAGCGTATTTCGTTTAGATATTTTTCACTGACTACTTGTTGGTTTAAGCAGCAACAAGAACAACAACAATTACAATAATAATAGTGCTTGGCAGCGACGCTGGCAGAGCGGAAAAAAGCGTCAACAGCAACTGGCATAAAACTAAACCCGACTCAATTCATTATGCAAACGCGCGTGCCCCGTTTCGGTTGTTGTATCGTCTGACCAGTTGAGTGTATTTTGGCTTTGCAAAATTTTCAAAAAATAAAAAATAAATTAAAACATGTGTGTGATTATGTGTCTTAAAAAAGTTTTCCTGTTGATACAAATCGAAATAATAATAATAATTATAGTATTTGATTTCTCAGTTCAAAGGGCCGTAAAAGACAATAGACAATACTATTATTGATTGATTTTCATTCATTTTTATGTTTGAAGACAACAAATCACCAAACATAAAATTTATGTAATTGCTTGTGTGTGTGCGTGTGTAAAGGATTGCCTTCTCGTTTACGATTTTCAGCTTCGGCTATTTTGTGTTGCTGCCACGCTTCTGCTACAAGAACTTCCGATCTGGCACAGAGACTTGCAAGTCAGGCCCGAAACGCATTTGTCCAGTTCGCAGTTTTGCCTGCCACACTGCTTTGTTTATGCCACAACAAACCCTAAAAATAAAAAAATAAAAAATTAAGGCGACACAAGCGGCCAAGTGCAGCGAAAATATTTGCACAGGCTACCGTTGGGGCAGAGTGTCGTAGGGAATTTGAGTTGCATAAACAAAAGCTGAAACTCTTTTATTTTTAATTAAAACTTTTATGGGTCCACCCGCACACACACACACAACTCCTTATAAACATGCAAAAAGTTAACTCCGGTGGTCTAGCAACAGCAGCAACAACAGTATTCTGTTATTTAAACAATGCAAAGGAATGTTATTAACAGTTTCATTTTACACAAGCCGCGCCTTAACAGTACTAGCCAGCAGTTAACTTAGCATTAACAGCAACTTAAAGATCGCCAGCTGTTAAAATCGCCCGCGAAACGCGCGCAAATGCAAACAGTGCGCTTTTAATCGCGCTGTACGAAACATTTCTTTTTAAATCTAAAAACGAAAATTAATTTAATCTGTCGCAAAATGTTTTTCTCCAACTACAATAATATGTATTTAAAGAACTACTGCTATAGGTAAAATCAAAATAATATGCATTAATTCAATTGTTTTGTATTTTTATATATTATTTATTTATTTATTTGTTGTTTATTATATATGTATACATCTTATTACAGCTCTGTCTATGCAAGTCCATTACTCGCTTCGGCCGCCAATGGCATGCAGTATGGCATGCAAACAATTTCCTCGCCCACTCACACACACGCCCAGCTGCAGCAACAACATCACCAACACCAGCAACAGCAGCATCAGCAACATCAGCAGCAGCAGCAGCAGCAGCAACAACAACAGCAACAACATCATCAACATCACAACTCATCGAGCAACAGTCCTGGTCCAGTGGGTCTGCACCACACTGGCAACTCCACGCTGCTGGACGATGGCTACGGCTCGCCCAAGAGTAGCCACAGCGGCAATGGCAACGGCGGCGGTGGTACTTTGCCCGCCTTTCAGCGCATTGCGCCGGCCAGCGGTGGTGCGGGCTATGGCAACGGCGTGGCCAATGGCTCTGGCAGTGGGGCCGAACGGGCTGGATACGCATCGCTAGGCAATTATCGCACACACGTAAGTGGCTAGCCTGAAGACGGCTGCTCCAACATTTGTTTAATACTCCCTACTTTGCTCTCTTTCGCTGATGCAGGGCGATGCCTGGAGTGGTCATTACGAACCAATTAGCTACGCGCCCACAACCGCCGGCCAGGGCCAGCTGGGTGGTGCAGCGGTGACCAATGTGATACGCAACGGACGCGCCGTTTCTGCCGCGGCGGCAGCAGCAGCCGCTGTCGATGGTGCTGCCAGCGCTGTTGATCCTGCGCGCTTCCTAGCCAATGCCACTCATCTGTCCGCCTCGGCATCGCTAACAGCAAGTAAGTCAGACCTCCACAAATAGCTATAGACATAGACATCTGTATGCCAAGCAATCCTAATATACCACATATTTGTCAGCCGTCTAGCCTTAGGTAGAATTTCACACTCAAACAGTTGCTTACAAGCTACACAGATATGTAAATATATATGTGCATGCATATATATAGGTCAGATATTTGCGTAGCCTGTGTAAATCCAATTCGGGCAAAGAAATTTGTTGCCAACTGTTCATCTTTTGGGCGAAATACTCAACACTCTTTCAGCCAGTAGATATTTCAAAATATATATGTATATATATTTGGTTTTTTTTTTGTCTTATTATTTAAAGTTATTAAAACTACATCGATTTAATTTTCAAATACATTTATATTTATAGAGAAATGACGAAAAAAAAATGAATTAGGTTAAAAATAACGAACAGTACTTGTTTTTAACTTTCAATAAAGTGATATTAAAAAAAATAAAAAATAATAAAATAGGCGAAATTTTAAAAATAATTTTTATTGATTATTTAGAGACAAAATACAGATATATAAATATTTAAAGAACATATCAATTTTAAAAAGAATAAATAAATTTACATGTATCAATAGATCGGTAACAGTTTTTTGCTTGGTTAGAAAAAAACAGGGATTTCTTTAGTTTATAAATTTTACTTTACTTTATTTAAGTTTTTTTTTATCACATACATTTCTATTGCTAAGTATAACGTATAATAAATTCAATTAATTTTTATCAACTCTTGAACAACAACAAATTAAATACAACACAAAAATAAACAACAACAGTATAAATCAAATATAATCATAAATACTAATTTTTTGTATAAAAACAATAAAATGCAATTCAAAGCGTTTCTCACACACCCACACATATTTACAACTACAACAAAAACAACATGAAAAGAAATACAAAAAAAAAAAAAACACTTTCAATACAAATTTTCGATTTTTCTATACTTAAATTTCCAAAGCATTGCTCGATGCCGATTTTTTCACTGAGGGGCGAGAATGTGTGAATTGTGGTGCGATTTCGACCCCATTGTGGCGCCGCGATAACACGGGACACTATTTATGCAATGCGTGCGGCCTGTATCATAAAATGAACGGCATGAATCGGCCGTTAATTAAACAGCCTAGAAGATTGGTAAATGTCAACAACAGCAACTACAACTACTACATACAACAACAACAAAATCAATTACAAGTATTACTAACTCAAACAACAACTACAACAAACTGATTTTTTGCTTTTGTGTGGAACAAAATTTTTAATACCAACGAGAGCTTTTAAATAATGGGCTCTAAGAACTTATAGAAATCCGCCAGCCAGACTGCAGTTCTCGCTTCTATCATTGAACAAAATCCGAAAGCATAAATTAAAGAAATGGAACTAAGAAATGCATAAAGAGAAAATTAATTGAATTTATTATATTAGTCAAGCGCAAATTAGTTTTGTACGACTGAAACAAAATCAACAAATATTAAAAAAAAAAAAACAAAAAAAAAACTAAAACTTACAACAACAAACGCTTTTCTTCATTACAAACAAATTCTAATTGCCTTATTACAGTGGCCGCTGAATCAGGCGGGGATTTCTATAAGACCTTCCCATTTAATGTGACCGCCGGTAGCCGCAGTAAAAGCTCAACAAATGCCAACAGCGCTGCCGGCGTCGGCGCTGGCGTCGGCGCTAGCGCAGGCTCAACGTCGGCGACGACGTCCTCAGTGACTTCAACGGCGCTCGACGAGCAAGTTAGTCGCGCTAATTCGAGACGCTTGGTAGGTCGTCCATTAATTATGAATAGTCAAACCCAACCAAATCAAACCAACCAAACCAAAACAAACCAAACAAAACCAAACCAAGCCAATCAACTAAAACCTGCAACTAACATGTCAAATTGCAAATACTTCCAATCAAATAACTGACAATCCACAGAGAGTACAATAGTTCCCTACCCTGCCAAGACTAACAGTAATTCTTAGCCAAAAATTTGTAGCATGCTGAATATAGATATAATATAATACACATATGGATAGATAACAAATATGTGTATATTTTTTAATAATAATAAATAATACACAAATAACTCAGATATTGATTCATTGTTGTTATAATTTGTCATAGTCTCTGCTAACTTTTTATAATGCTTGAATTATTTACACTTACAAACGAATATCTTAGTTTACATTAAAAATTACCAATTTTGCCCTTTTTTTTACTTTTTGGTTTTATTTTTATAGTTTGGTTTATTTAGTTGGTTGAGAAAAAAATCCTTTTATTAAAAAAAAAATATTGTTCCACATCAAAAGCAATAAAAGTTCCACACCCCCAACAACTCATTAAACACACACACACACACAGGCACACGCACACACAATCACTAACCGGCTGATGTTTTTCCAAAAACTTTCACAGAGCGCCTCCCGAAGAGCTGGCATGTCCTGCTCCAATTGCCAGACGAGCTACACATCGCTATGGCGCCGTAATCCTGGCGGCGAGCCCGTCTGCAATGCCTGCGGCCTTTACTTCAAGTTGCACAGCGTGGTCCGTCCGTTGACCATGAAGAAGGACACCATACAGGTGAGTTGTTGTTATTGGATCTCGACAGAAAAGCCGAAAACTAATCTCGTGTCCTACTTCATCCCGTCAATAGAAACGCAAGCGCAAGCCGAAGGGTACTAAAAGCGAAAAGTCAAAGAAGATGAGAGCCTCGCAGGCAGCTGGATTGGTGGCTAGCAATGCCAATGCCTGTCACAACGTAAGCATGCAGCTGGAGGCGCATGGGCAGCAGCAAATGGATGTCACTGATGGAGGTGGGTTGAGATCTTTAATATGCATTTTCTCTCGCCTGCGCGTTCGCTGTCTATCGATCTCTCTTTCACTGTGTCTTACACGCATGCCTAATTTGTGATGTCTGCTTTCTCTCTCTCTCCCCTCTCTCGGTGAACTCATTAGAAATGAAATCAATTGCTTATATGTCATACGCATCGCAGCAACAGCTACAACAGCAGCAACAACTAAACACTGAGCTACATTCATCTGCGGCCAGCTCGCCGCAAAGCATGGCATCCTCCTCATTATCACCTAATGCTGCATCCCAACATCAACAACAACAGCAGCAGCAGCAGCAACAGCAGCAGCAGCAGCAGCTATGCTCTGGGCTGGACATGTCGCCCACATCATCCTATCAAATGTCGCCCATTAATATGCAGCAACAGCAGCAATCATGCAGCATGCAGCATTCACCTAGCACGCCTACATCAGCCATGTCTCAGTCCATTTACTCCACGCCATCGCCAACACAGCTTCATAATAGTAGCAACAGCAGCAACAACAACAACAACAACAGCAACAGCCACAACAATAACAACTCATTATTTAATCATAACAATAACAGCATTAATAGCAGCAATGAAAATAACAAACAAATTATTCAGAAATATCTGCAAGCTCAACAATTGAGCAACAGCAGCAGCGATCATCAATTGTTGGCACATCAGCAACTTATGCACCTGATGCCGAACTCCATTACGGCGGCAGCAGCAGCTGTAGCAGCAGCAACGGCGGCGGCGGCGGCAATCAGCACAGCGATCAAATCGGAGGCGGTCACCAACAGCACCACCAACACCACCACCAGCAGCAAGCAATTGGCTGCCACAACAACAACAACACAGACCACGGCATCGAACGCACTATCCTCTCTGAGCAACAGCAGCAGCAACATTATCAGCCTCCAAAATCCCTATCAACAGCAGGCGCTTGGTCAGACGGAGATGCCCTTGTGTAAGTCGGCACTGAGTGGTCGTACCACGTCGCCCTACTATATAGGTCACATAGCCGAGGAGGAGCAACCGACTATCATAAAACTGGAGCAGTTGGATCACCACCAGCAACAGCAACAGCAACAGCAACAGCAGCAACATCAACAACAGCAGCGGCAGCAACACGATGATATGTTGCTCAGCCGTTCAACGTCCATCGATGAGCATTATGAATTGGCCGCATATCATCGTCAGCAGCAGCAGCAACAGCAACAGCAACAGCAGCAGCAACAGCAGCAACAGCAGCACGCACAGCAGCAACATGTTGCACTTAGCCAGCACGAGCAACAGATTGCCAGCTATGCACTGCACGCAGCCGCACAACAGCAACTCCATGAATTTGGTCGTAAATATGGCGTTGAGCGCGAGACAATTGTTAAGATGGAATAATGCCAGCCGATTCCTATTAGACCTGACCAAAGATATTCTTGTTATACACACATCTCACAGCTCCCAAAGAAACTGAAATCCATTTTTAGGCTAGGCATTCGAATTGCGTATACCAAAAGTTCTCTAAGAATTTGCAACCAACAGCACAACACTGACACAGAACGCACACACACACAAGTTTTGTATATAATTTAAGCAAATCGATGCGACATTTCCCCAAGCTATGGAAATGCTCCAAACTACTCGAGTTCTGTTATTGTAAAATTTAGTTTAATTTTTTTTTAGCGAAATGTCGCCAGCAGCATAAACCTGAATTGTTGTTGGATTTTTGTTATTATATACCCCCAATACTATTCTCGATTATGAATATGAATAACTCTTGAGATTTCTTATCATCAAATTCCACATAGTCTTTAAGTTAATTTTATGCATCAGCAATAATGAAAATATATCAAAAATATAAATGATAATCTCATGCAATTTTAGTTAATAATTTATACGTTTTACACATACGATATATGCCAAATTAAGTTATAGTTTCGTTTAACTCTTTACTTCATTTTGCAATATTAATATTATTATTTTTGAACAAATAAACGACAAGTAAACAAACAATATTTTTTTTCTATATAAAGACAAATTTAAATATAATTATTATTCGTAAGAGGGAAAACTCAGCTAATACTGTATATACATATTTTATAAGCAAACGCAAGCTAAGGTGTTAGATATTTCAATTTCAAAACAAACTTATCGAAATTTGTGTTATCGACCAGCCACCATGTGCATAAAGAGCGCAATAAAGAGCTAACAGAATGTAAACGTACTAGATGGTTTCTGTTATCACACGAGATATTAAATAAAAATATGTTGCATACCTTTGGGCTGTATGAAAATGTTGACAATGCACTTGGAATTGACTTGCCAATTGGAATTTCAGATGATCTAATAAGCACACAGACACATCGTAATTCAGGATATTTCAATTTTCAAACTAAATATATTTGATATTATTTATTAAAACTACGGAAAGCAGATCATTTGTTTGATGTATATATTGTTTTTATATATCTTTAAACAATTTTGAGATTCTAACGCTAAAAATATGTAAAAAAAAATATCATATTTTGAAAACAAGATTATTTTATGTAGTAGATAAAAGATCTTTTATAAATATTATTTTCAATTAAACAAGAAAAACATATAAAAACGATTTTCTTCTGTTACTTCTGCTATGTAGAAAATATATTTAAATGCTAATTATATTTTGGTTAATTCGTTAAAAAGCGTTAACAAGCTTTTATTCTAATTTAGTAAAATTAAAGCCATAAGTTGAGCTGGCGATGAATTGTTCATATCAAAAATATTATTTTATCCAGTTGCAGTATATATACATAATTGGACGGGGACATATAATATTTGTTTTATACGCCACCATTTACGAAAGCGACATTTTTTTCTGATAAGATAAGCGTTGGCATTCTCGCTAGCTGTCGCTGCTCTCCTTTTATAGCGCTTTGTTTCGCTTTCCGTCTCTGTCGCTCTTGTTCTCTGTTTATATTTGATTTTTGCTCTATTTTCGTGATTATACTTTGAGTACATTTTGTTCATTTATTTTTTATTGAAGTCACGCGTTCCAAAGAGGCATTTCTGGGAGCTAGAGAGCGAGACCGAGAGAGAATACTGACTACGTGACTGTACTAAAGTCGCACATTTGGGGAAAACCTTTGAAACCACCAACGTTCAAGTGTGGGCTAAGAGAGTGAATATGGGAATGGGAGCGTTGCAGGCAGGCGGTGCAGAGTTTGATTGATAGCTGATAAGGTGTCACCTGGCTCCAGCGCTCTAATAAGTTTTTATTTATAAAATATTATGGGGCTAGAGTCAACATTGGCATAGGATGTTTGATAAGCATATTGCCTGGGCGCGGTCGAAAACATATTAACTAATTTGGGACTATTGCAGCTAATATTGTTATATTTCCCATTGAAATCAACTTAACTCGTTTCAGCCAACAACTTTAACTAAAAACTGGGGCTGGGTCATGGTCGCTATCAATGTTTTTGCTCAGATAATGGGATGATAATGTCAAATACATATGTGTATATGGAATGCAAGAAATCGTCTTACATGATATCATATATGTATATACATACGCACGATAAGATATAGTTTTAATGCTTTCATTTCAGCTTGCCGTGCGATGTTGTTGCAAGCCGATTGTTAATGCTGCCTCTATCTGTGCGTAGGGGCTTTAGTAACTGTTTAGCTTCGGGATCATTTAGTTGGACTGTTAGATCTCTTCAATGCGAGTTCCACTTCAATACCTGTGGCCACACTTGAGCAGCAGGGGAATACGCGTAATCAAGCAATAAAAAAGCGGCAGCAACAACAACGCCAGCGCGCACCAAGTACTGGAAAGCTTTATCGTTGTCGCCATCTTGATTTCAAAATGGCGGCGCAGTTGTTGCCGCACGCGCAAAACGAAAAGCAGCAACAACATAGCAACGGCCGTTGTACATAATGCAAGCATGATAAATTTATTGTGTATGTATGTATGTGTGTGCTTGAGTGTGTGCTTGCTTGTATGTGTAATGCAGCGTAATGCTGACAATTGCGGCCTTTTGTTTAACTGCTTCATAAAATGGAACAAGGGTGGTTCACACAGAACTTATAAAGCTTATAGCAAATACAATTCGTTTTTTTTTTTTTTATACAGATAACAAAGTCTTGTTGGATAATTTCCACTGACACATAACGTAGTATGATGATTTTAGCTTATGAAATATTACATTTTTGCCACACAAAAACTTGTTCAAGTCATCAAAAATTAGTAATTTCAGGCACTATTTAAACATTTATCTTTAGGACGGTGTGTTATGGACTATTTTAGGTTGATTTCTTTTTACTTTGGCATTTTTCGTAGAAACAGTCCATTCATATTTGGAGAGGAATAATTTCGGCAAGAGCTTGGCAACTATTTAGAAATAATTGCGCTGGCATTTTTTAATTAAAATTCTATGAATGTTTTTTTTTTTTTCAGAATTTTATGTCTTACAGCAACAATAGCTATTTTTCATTAAGTTTGAACATTTTTGCTGTCAGCGCAGCAAGTTGATATTTGCGCACTCGTTTAGGTGTGTACAGACACCGCAAATAGTATATGTACCGAAACACACAAAGTTCGTAATTTACGACATTCAACTTTTTATGGCACTGTTTATGCTTTATTTTGTTACTGTTTTTGTGTTTTATTAGAACGGCACATTTTCCTTCAGATTTGCGACTGTGGTGTCACTTTATGGTGTTGTAGTTGTTGGCATAGACACAGACACACGCACGCACACTTACACGCTATAATAATAATTATAAAATAATAATTATTATGTGGGTTAAGTGACGCCAGAGAGCTAGCTGGACGGAGGGACAAAACGCCGCGCGTTTAAATGGAAAGTGCAAAACTTACTGTGCGAGCAACGAAATAACCGCACGGTAAGATATTATTTTTTACATGCCCATTGCCATAGATAGGCAATCTGTATCTGCGCGGCAACGATAATGCTTATAAATAAGATAATATGATTTGATAATGTTATTTACCATATGCACAAAGTACAAGAAACGGGCATGGAGAACGCCTGCCACATAAAAAGTGCAGGTACATAAAAAGTATCTGACAAATACAGGAAAGCCAAGCTTACTTTCAATGCCTGCGGTGTGCCTAATTCAATGTTGACAACTGTTTGTTTTACTTCGTTCGGGATTCCTGGTAGAAAATGCACAACATTTGGCTGTCTGCGTTTCAGTTGAGTCTAGGTGGAAAAACAATTCCGGGTCTTTGAATGGAAATGCAAACAGTTTGCATTTAGAGCAACATTTCATTGCTCTGATTGTTGTTGCCTGTCTGATGTCTTTCTTGGCCTTATCGCCAACTGACGTTTGTACTTCAAATTGTGTACTTAAGATAATGAAATAAAGTAGAAGCAGTCGTAACAGCGAACGAGACTGTCGACGCAATGACAGAACGACGAGCTGACATGTCATCAGACACAGCTGGCATGAGGCAAGGGGCAGGCGAACGAAGTCATCGGACTCAAATGAAATGAAATATGTATGTAGACACGCCGAACTGTCATCAACGTCGTCTTGGCAGAATTTTTACTTAGCTGAAAGACTGGCGACATGAACAACATATTTCTTGGCTTAAATACTTTACTTACAGCAATTACGGCTCTAAATGTTATGTTGTTTTATTATAAACTCTTTTAACCATTAATGAAAGTTCTCGGGTGCCTTAGCATATTTATATTCTTATGTATAATAAATTATTAATATAAATTTATGTGTTTGAGAAATTATGTATTCAAATCTTGATCACAGTTGTCAAACGTTATGCAGTTGGCAGATTCATAGGTAACGCTGAAATTAAAAATGCTCGGCAATAAACAATAGAAATAAATAATAACATGTATAAACTATAAGCCATATATATAAGTCTAAGTCTTCTAAGTCATATCAATCTGATAATTATAAATATGTTAGCAAAAATACCCTTCTATTAAACCGCTGTTTTATCTTTTATGAAATGCATTGCTCTTTTATAAGTTATCCCCCATTTCGGACTTTTAAAAGGCTCTAAATTTATATCACTCTAGGAAATTGTTTAAGTTAATGCGTACTTTTATCTTATCGGCATGCCAAAAATTATTTATTTATTTCAACGGCTACCTTTGCGTTCAGTGCTACTCGAATACGATCTTTAAATATACATATGTATATAAGTATTTCTGTATGTAGACGTATTTTAATTGTTTCTCTTGAATTTGAACCTTATAATGCCAATTGAAAATTATAAATAACAAATTAATATTAAATTCGGAATTAGCTTTGATCATTTAAGGCCTCAGTTAGATGCATTTTAATGAAAATTAAATTATTTTTAAGTGTATTTACGATATTTCCGAAACTTCACTCTTGAATTTATTTTTAATTTATATACAACGATTTATCCATGCACTTTACTGAATTTAAATAAATATATAAATGTTAATAAATAACTTTAATGTAAATCACATTTGGCGGGCTTTTAATTGCAGCCACATTGAAAGCAAAAGATGTCACATTAATATACAGGATATATGGATATGTATATAGGTAGATCTTGTTTTTGTGTTCTATTTTAATATTGAGCGTGCGCGGTTCGAAAATAACAATGTTTCCATGTTGAAAATCCCAGTTACACTCACCAACTGTGATTAGATTCCATGCCGTTGGGCGTCCAAACTTAAGGAATTACTGAAAAATTCAAATTATTATCGCTTATTATCTTGGGACATTATCAGTTCAAACACTGATATACTGATACAGAGCAACAGGCGACAGAGACCAGCACCAGAGACCGAAGCCCAACCAGAACCAGAAGCACAGCCAGTCCAAGCCCAAAGCAATCAAAGGCCAGGCGATGGGGAAACCTAACAGATACCCAAAAAAAAAAAAAATTATTATACTGATACCGATATCCTACTACCAGCAGCAATAGCAGCAACAACAACTGCAGCGACAAATTGATAGCAAATCTTCATTATCTTATAAATACAGAGGCATATTATGTGCATGTGATTGTATTTATATGTATACAATATATAAATATATATATTGCTGAAAAGCCAAGATTAGATACTTTTATCTAGCTAGGTCACCGACGCAAGAAATTGGCAACGTCACGAGGCGCACGCATTATCGGTTAAGCAAATGAACTGCGATTACAGCTCACACCTGGTGGCCACCAGGTAAGCCCTAGATGTTGACACAGCCCAACCAGATATCGCACGGACTGACTCCCATTGGAGTAGGTTAAGGAGCAGCTGTCTCTGCATGGGCTTCTCTCTCCCTTACATATTTGGGGGCCTGTTGCCCCTCTCTGCGAGTGAGTGTGGCTCGAAATCTCTGTTAAGATACGTTAACTTATCTAAGGCCACTATCTATTCTCAGATATTCGATATGTTTACATATATATATATATTCTTTTATATATATATAGAGGTGTATTATATGCGACGACGATAGGAAAAATCACTTTGTTGATAGGAACAATCAGTGTGCACAATATGCCATTGGGGGTAACGAGCAAAGTTAACAGACTCGTAAAACACTTACTCAGGTTACGCGGAAAAGTGACACGGGCTCGTCGCTACGCTTACGGGTATCTTTCTTTAAGAAATTTATTGGTACCGCAGAGCGATTGGCGCTTTCAATTTTACGTCCATTATCGAATACTGAAGTGGTGGGCTCTCACATACAGTATCAAGTGCAAGTGAAGCTCTTATAAACAATTCTATAAATTTAATCGGTTTACACAAAACAAAGAAAAATATATATACATACATATGTATGTATATACATATATATACTTACTGATATATATCAATATTATGTGATTCTTTTTTGTTTTTGTTTTGGTCATAAGTAATTAATAATGTTCATCATATCTGAGGGACTGTCGGTGTCGCCTTGTTTGGCTACCAAAACAACCAACCCGCAACAGAAGCCCCTTTCAACCCCAGCAGCAGTAGCCATGATTGTTAATGGCGGCGCTGTCGTTGTTGAACCTTCGCCACAAAGGCCAACAGCAATGACAGCAGCAGCAGCAACAACAGTAAAGACAACGGATTATTATGGATTGTCAGTTATTATGATGAGTCATGCCTGGTCATATTGGTAAACAAAGGTGCGTATAAAGAAGGTGAACGGCAATTGGCGTTGCCAAGCCACAAACAAATGAAACAGAGGCAACTTTTTACTGGGTGTTGTCATTGGGTACATTTAGACTTTTTATATAACTTATCTATGTAGTAAATATAAGTATATTTTCTATATAGTAAATATAAGTATGATAAATAGACAATTTATGATTAATTTATTATTTTAAATTCACAATTATATGTATTATCTATATATAAAATCTGTAACAATATTTTCAGGCCATGGAAATGCGTATGAATAATAATTAATCAGTTGCTAACGCATACGTTACGGTTACACGACAATTACGAAGCCAATACTCGAATTTTTTCTTTAATCTCTAATATCTACAATTCTATAAGAACATAAAAATTTGGATGAGCAATAACGAAACTTAAAGACAAGATACACTTCTGATGCCTAAGTAATCTATATAAATACTTTTCTGTAAAAGGCTATTCTTTCTAATTCCCAATATTGATTTAATATTCGTAGCCAATATATGATACCATAATGTAACGAAATTTTTCCATTCGTATTGGAACGGAAAATCGAGCTTATAGTTAAAATTCATCTGTTGTTAAAGTGCAGTCAGCAGAACTAATGGATATACGGATATCCTTGAGCTGAAGATCTGTAACGTTTGCAAATATAAACTCAGTTTATAGCCTAGTTGACTAATTCTCGGTTAACTGAATACTGATAATGCCAATAAACTAAGCAAACTTTGCTCAACTTCTATTTAGCTTAGTGAGGCATCATTCCTAGCAGCTGAACGCAGATACAATCGTACATATATTCCAGCTAAGGGCTGGGGAGTCGGTAGCTCTGGGGATAACATTGCGTGCTTTCGATGATTAATGGGCAGAGAGAGTCGAGCAGGTTAATAGAAATTGCTTGAACTCAATTTACTTTCACCAAACCGAACACCGCCAACCACAAGAACAACCACAACAACAAGAAACGCCATTACAAAATTTTCATTTTTATTTGATTGAACCACGCCACCAGGCCTTGGCCATTATGGGTGGGTTGTTCTTCTTCAGTGGTGGTTGCAGCCCCGGACATGGATTTAATGAAAAAGTAAAAGAATGAACCGACATGTACATTTTGTTGCTGTTCCCAATTTTCAGTTATAAGTAATTAAAACTATGGCGCGCCTTTGTTGGCACTTTTGGCGTTTAATTTCCTTGGAGTTCTTTATCAGCCGTACCAAAAACAAAAACAACAAAAAGAAAACAATACTAGAAACGAATGGTAAAAACAAGTCAAGCAATTGCGTATGGCATATATATATATATATATATAT